>JAFBJT010003666.1:34965-49793 GCA_016785325.1 Chascanopsetta lugubris | reverse complement strand
TGTATGTGTGTGTTTGTGCTGAAAAAAGATTTCTAAGTTTGTGATTCTCTTCTGTTCCTGAAGTCACCGACTTGTCCGTGTTCGCCTCGGCCGGTGCGATGCAGAACGAATCCTGGCAGCCATCAGAGCAGGTGGTAGATGAGCTGTAAACACCATGTCCTTCGCTGACGCACTGCTCCGTCTCTCCGCTTCCTTCGTCTCATCGGGACCAAACCTCCCTGCGACACTAACTTCATAGCAATCAGTGTTTCTGCCCCCCCCCCCCCCTCACCCCCCCCTCCTGATCTTCTCTGGAGGCTCCCGGTCCTATTGAACTGTGAGAGGCTTCTGGTGTGTTGTGTCTTATCGAGCTCCTCCGAGGGCCTGCCTGCGTGTTCTCTTCTTATTGAACTCTTCCCGGGGCCCGTGGAAGCCGGGTCTGCTCGGCGGAGCCCGCTAATATTCCTTAATGATGTGGCATCTGTCTCTGTCAAAGTCGGCGTGGCCGCAGCCAGACGCGGCCCATTGTGGCTGACTTCACGGAGAGATAAGCAGTTCCTCTCGTTTAGACCCAGGGACAATAACTTCCAACACCACAGAGGAACATCAGCGCTACCGGGGATGGTACCAAAAACCAAGTCAACAAATAAGGGTGAAATAAGTGTCGGAGGCAGTGAGCAATCTCTTTCATTTGTTATCGTCGAATGTTTTGACTGTGACAGGAGCCTGGCGGGAAGAAAAAAAAAAAAAATAGTCCGAGGTGCTGCGAAACACGACGTCAGAGTTGGAATGTTCCGCCGCATTAGGACGTCGAGAGGGGGATGAGAGCGGCGACGCCTCTGACGATGGAGGCTGAATCAGCGTACCACTTTTAAGCAGTGATTTGCTGGAGTCGCGCCACCCTCTGTCTTTCCATCTGTGTGTTTACAGAGACACTCGGCGCTTGGCACGTCGGAAACAGTCATCATGGCTAATGATGGGAATGTGAGTGTGCGAGCGCGGAGTGCGAGTTGAGCACACGTGTGCATTTGCAAGTCTCGTGGCGGCTTCGTGCGCGCCTGCGATGCCCGTGCGACACTCTCTGCGCGCGCATGCGAGTGTCTCGCCTGCCAGGGAAAGCATATTGGTGGCGATTGGCAAAGTGCGTTCTGCCGGATCCTGTGTGAGCGCGAGCAGCAGAAGGTTGGATTGGCTGACGACGGCACTCGGCGCAGCCACCTCTCCTCTTCTCCTGTGAGAATGACGGGCCGACACACAACGCTGGCCAGGCCTCACGTCCTGCAGCCAACAGCAGAACTGATTAACGCCGTTATTTGCTCCACGGCCTTTTCCAATGAATTATCACTCCTCCTCACAGAAATAATGGGTATCACAGAGCCGTCATATCCATTTTATTCTCCCACCCCCTATTTTTTTTTTTTTTTTTTTGCCGACTTGGAATACATTACTTTTTAAATAATGCTGCTCACAGCTGACATTTCTCTAATGGTAATGGGACTAAAACACACCCATAGTCTCTTAGTGGGAAAAGTACATCAATCAATCAATTGAGACGTGCACTGAGACTTTATGCATCATTTAATCTGCGGGAGTAAATGGTCTGAGTACGTCCTCCACCATCGAATATATTTTATATTCTCATTGGATGTTTGTGCATGCCACGGCCAATCGCTCCGTGCAGATCAATGAAGTGAATTTAAATTAAAACTACGTCTTTATCTCAACAGATATTTAAACGTAGCACAATTCTGTCTAAGTGGTTGCACAAGTCTGTGGTCTTCTGCAAATGACTTTGCGATTTTAGAGTTTGACGATTTGGCCCGAAACAACAACAACGCTCATATCAGTGGATAAACAATTCAATTAGTATTATTTCCTCTCAAATCAAACCGCTCCTCTACAATGATGAAATTGTAACGGGTCGGCCACAACCATTTGTTTGTGAACTGCGTAGGTCAGGAACCCTTATGTAACCCTATCTTAAGGTAATCATTTAACCATAGGAGCAGGGGGCGGAGCCTGACGGAGGTGACTGCACTCCCACCTACTGCTAGATGTCAATCACAATGTATACCCACCTCAACAAACCATGCTCTACTGTGCACACTGTAGGCTTACAGCAGTTTAGACAAGAAACTGTGTGAAATTGTGAACTCGTGTTCAAAATTGATCGAGTCGCCCTCTGCGGGTATTTTAAGAGAATGCAGTTTCCCAGGAGATTGAGTATGGTCTGATAGCATGTGTGTGTGTGTGTGTGTGTGTGTGTGTGTGTGTGTGTGTGTGTTTCAAAGCGCATGACTGTAAGCAATACATTTGAAAGAATCTCAAATGCTCCTTTGATATCAGTAACAAGATCAATCCCCACGCGTAATTAATGTTTGCACATGTACCGTTCTTCAGGCTCGCCTCAGCTCGGACGTTGCGTACATTTATCCGTTGCCCTGCCTGGTTTTTCCCCCCGAGCAGCTGCCTCATTACCCGCGAGTGAGTCAAGTTCCGAAATCCCCCCATTTGATGCCAGGTGAGCTGATGTGCTCGTGGTCCTCCAGCGAGGATGGCCACTCATCTCCAGCCTGTAGCTAGAGGAGACGTTCACCTCAGGCCTGCGGTGGCCAACATCCCCATGTGCGTCGACCGCTCCCGTGGCCTCATGCTCATTGGCCGGCCCGCTTCTCCCCGGGCCCGGGCTCCGCCCGGTTGATATTGCGGCTCGGTCTTGTCTCCGAGTGGACAGGGACCTCATCCGCCCTGTTATGGGAGCCTGTCATGGCCGACCTGTCAGAGAGATGAGAACAACACACTGCTGCCTCTCTTTATTAGTCTTTAGTTGCTGTTTTTATTAGTCTGCGCAGAGTAATGAAACGGGTAATGGATTTACACAGGAAAATAGTCGCTCGTGTATAAAAAAAAAAACAAATTTAAAAAATTCAAAAAGTGGCAGGGAAACTGATTTGGCTGTTGTTTATGTGACAGCACCAAATACGTAACAGACAGTGATCGGGCACTGGAGAGAGAGGCGGTCTGTAAATGTGGAAGTGATGTTTTTATCATTTAAAGGTGCATTCTTTCATTTTCTATGGGCACACATTGAATCCAGACAGACTTGTCTCATGTATTCAATGCTATTTACTTTACTCTTATAAATCATTTCTTATTAATAAGCCCTTTATGTTATATAAAATCAAGTGGGTCGTCTTTGTGGAGGCTGCCATGTTATTGGAGTTGCCCAAATTGACCAACATGCATTTGATAAAGGCTACAATAGAGGGGTTAGTAATATTCAGCTGCAACATGCGACTTCACCCCCACATGTCACCAAATATTGCCTTTCAAATGCAAAATTACCACGTGGAAGTGGAATTTCTGGTACTGTGGGCATTTTGAAATAGTTTGACAGTGTGTGTGAAGTGTGTGCGAAGTCTTCAGATGAAGAAAAATTTGGGTTTCAGATTTATTCAGTCTAAAAAGTAACTGTGTCGTGTATCATTTCTAATTGGACCCATCCTCTGCTTGTGTTTACGACCCGGCTGATTTTGGGCTGGTGCAGCAGCAGCAGCAGGAGCAGCAGCAGCAGCAGCAGCAGCTCATTTCCATACGTTCTGCGCCACACTGTCAGTGGCTGACTTCATTTCTCGATGGTTTGCTGGCTCGATGCTTTAAGGAGGTAATTAAGCAGTGCATCTTCCAATGAGGCTGTCTGATGGTTGTAGTAGCAGAGTCTGCACAAATGTACAGCGCACTGGAGCGATTTCACACCCATAAATACTGTGTGCCGGGGCATTTCAGGACAAGTCGAGGACTCTTCTTTCAGACCAAAAAATGTATTCACAAGAAAAGGAATATCCCGTGCAATGAAATGGACAGAAACATTTCAGGACTAACTGCTTATTGATCTGTCGCTTTCTCCTTTTGTGTTTTTGTGTGGAGGCTGCGGAAGAGCAGCCGAGGCCGCGTCTGTAATGTCCCGGTGACGACCATGAATCTTCCCCGACAGGCAGAGAGCACTACCGCACATTAAGGAAATGAATATTGATTAAAAAACAAATTTGACATGGTTTTTTAAATCGACTTGAAAAATGCATCGCTTAGAAGAGTCAGGGGTTTATAGTCTGCCAATGGAGCGTAGAAAAGTTCGTTCTTGTTTTATGGTTTAATAAGATTCCATTAATGGCTTCTTCCACCTTGACAAAAAGCCCTGTGTGTGTGTGTGTGTGTGTGTGTGTGAGTGTGTGTGTGTGTTTGAAAATGTGCAGCAGTGTTCATTTGTGCAAACAGTCACATGATTATTGGTTTCAGGTCTGAGGACCGCCTCATTTAGAATTGAAGGATAATGACGGATAGACTATGTGTGTGTGTGTGTCTGCCTGTGTGTGTGTGTGTGTGTGCGTGTGTGTGTGCAGACACTGTTAAATCGTAGACTAATGACTTTTTCAGGATGGGAAGCTGAGTCAAAAAAAGAAGGCAAAGAAATGAAACAAAAAGAATTGAACCACCAACGTTTACTGATCCAAGATTTTGCCGCATCGTGATGGAGTCTGCAGATTTCACCTTCACGTTTCACTTTGAAAAGTTCGAGAAGTGTTGTTTGAAATTAAGGAGGGTTCCTGATTCCCTCAGAGGGCGGCCAAAATAAGACACCGGGCAATCGCGCCAGAGTGCTCGGCTGGCACTGGGCGCGGCGCCGGCGTTCGGGGGCCGGGTTCGCCCGCTCGCCGGGCCGCTGGAAGGAGAGTGCCCCCTGGCCGCCTGCCCAGCGTTCTGTTGGACAGAGACGGATCATTTGGACCCCAGTGTTTTCCGTTCCCTAATTGCGGCACGTCAACACATCAATCCCACAGACACGATGTTTCATAACGGGGCAGCGGCTCCTCGCTGTGACCCTTTTAAAGGAACTACGCCGCCAGGAAGCCGGGAAACTGTGGCTGGTTTCACTCGTGTTTGACCGGACTGATGCATGAGCTGTCGAGTGAGTGTGTGTGGATCAGTGTCTGAATGTCAAATAGCATCGACGCTCATTGAAACCTAAGGCCACAGTGGCTTTGCTTACTTAATGCAGAATCACAGCAGGTGATAAACGCAAACAGTGGCTCTGTCGCTGCGACGAGTCGATATCTGCAGGAGACTGACAGAGTGCTGCGCTGCAATCGCTCCCCTCCGCTTCCTCCTGCGCCACCGGTCACAGGTGTCGCTCTATGAAGGACGAAATAATGACGTCACATGGTTTTCATTTCATTTATTCATGTGCCCACGTGTACATAATAGCTCTGTATTGCTGGATTGATTGGATTTGTTTCTGTATTTTAGTTTTTTCCGAATGCGTTCGCAACATGTAAGAGATAATCCAGGTGTTCAGTGGTGGTGCAAGTGTATTAGAAGAGCAGCAGGGAAACAGGAAGTACAGTGTCAGAAGCTTGCATGTCGTCTCTGTTGCGTCTGTGTGCATCTTCAACGATAAGTAACATTCACTTATCATATCATAAAATATTGTAGTAAATGATTCCAGATCATAATGTTACAGACGTTACATTTTGACTGCACCCACTCACTTAAATCCTCAAGGTTTTCTAATTAGTTTGTAAATTGACTTTTCCTTTGAAAATATATATATATATATATATATATATATATATATAATGGCCTGCCTCCTAAACCTCCTCCCACCAGTCTGAGGATCAATCAGATTTAATGAAAGGCTACGTCTCGAACACGTCTGTCTTTCCTCCGCGGCCGTGGATTCAGATTCACTCTCTGACCTGAAATTCTTGATTTTTAACCAATTTCCAAACCCACTTTGAGCTCCTCTGCATATCCCTCTGTATCAAAAGTTCAACATGCAGTGTGTAATTATTCGGGAAAATGATTGATTGAAGAAGTCTAAGCGTGACTTTTAACCAGACACACGACTCGACTAAACGCAGCATTTCCAACCAAAGACGACACTAATTGCTTTTGAAATATTCAATGAAAATGGGCTTTTTTCCCCCCCGCTCTCCCTCTGTCTGCAAAGAGCTACACAAAATAGTTTTCTGGTGTGAAAGCGGGTCTGCCTGTGTCTCAGGGCAGCAGGATAAGTGTTAATCCCGCCGCCGGTGCTTGGTGGTGGACTACAGATTCTGCAGAGAGCGTGGTCGCTGAGTCAGCCACAACTCTTCCAGGGGCAGGAGACTAATCTCCTGAGTACCTTTCTCTGTCAGTGGTCCAAGGATCTGTCATGCTACCGCTGGATGCCCCTTCTCTCCAAACATTCGCTCAGCGTCCAAAACACATTTTTATCACTTGTTTTGGAAAGGTTCGCAAAGTTTGACTCTGCGTTAGTGGGTCTTGATTTAGAGTGCAGATAAAGTCTGACCCAACTTTGTCACACAATCCACAAATCGATGGAAAACATCCCAGATTTTTTTTTCCCCGTCATCTTGTGCCCCCCCCCCCAAAAAAAAGGGAATTAGGAGCCTATACATTCACCTCACCAATCATGAGTCCATCTCAGCTGTCAATCATGACATTGGACTTTGTGTTGTATCATCTCAAGTATCTACAGGAGACCTGCTTGTTTTTGTCGCTGTGTCAGATCACTACTTTCCTCTCACTGTCCACAGCTGCAGCTCCTGTTTCCACTCTCCTCCTAAAGCACTTTGTAGTATTAAGTCCATAGACATGTCAGACTCAAGTTGCCTCAGTGACATCGGCTTGAAAGGGAAATCAATAGAAATGGAAGGTGAGATTCCAGCTGCCTCTGAAAAAGGGTTCTCTGAGATAAACAGCGCCCCCCCTCTGCACCCGCTGATAATACAGAACACCCATACAACTCGTTAAATGGCAGGAAAACCGACGCATAAAAAAACAAAGATATAATCACTTTCTTTAAAACCAAATGCAATTGTATTAAGTTTATGAATGACTTATTTTGACAGACTTTGGTCGTCCCCTCGGGCTGTTTTTGCCATAGCGAGTGTCCTCAAATGTGATTGATTGCTGTTTTGTGTAGTAAGTCAAACTAAGAGTTAGCGCCCTCTGCTGGATCCATTGGCAAACTTCTTCAGATGGTCTGATGTGCCTCTCCTTTTTTTGCATGATTATATCAGAATGGCCCATCGAAGACGATGGAGGAGGCACCATTAATGACCTCTACTGCAAGCAGCCACCAGGGGGCAGTTAAGATGCTTCGGCCTGTAGGGGAATAGTGCTGTCCATCTTTACAGTCACACTTGCGATGAGTGTATTTGGTTCCGGACATGTTGCAGTTTCTGTTGATGAATAATTTCCACTGCCGTTTCTGCGAGGTACCTGTACTGGTTCTATGTTCCTTTGATTACTTTGAATTTTGATCGGCTGTGGCTGTGATGAGGATATCTGTCGTTAAACCGGTGGATTAAGGCGCAAATATGTCGTCGCCAAGCTGTAAATAAGGCTGCTTGTCTTAGTTCCAGAGGAGTGAGCGCCGTGGAGACGGGAGGTGTTCACCCAGCAGTGAGGATCTGCTGGAGTGCGTTTGTGTTTATTTAATTCGATCCTCGCTGCCGCGCTGCATCCAGCCAGCTAAGTGCTTTGCCATTAACCCTCTGTTCTGCATTTAATTCTGCTATCGGGCCTGATGCTTCTGGGTGTGACACCAGGCTGTGGTCCCGCGTGCTCGCCGCTAAATGTTTACCATCTCGCGCATAAACAAACCCGCTCCCATGTGGAGCCCCCTCGGTCGACGTTCTCCTCCACGGCCGCCCGACCTCTGATTCCCCGTGTTCTTCATTTGCAGATTTATAACGAGAAGAAGAGCCAGTTCGAGATCAAGAGGAATAACCCCAAGGACTTGGTGGAGAGAGTGGCCCGGGACATCTCCAAGCTGCTCAACAGCAAGAGGAAAGCCCTGGAGGTAAGACACTCACGCTCCAGATTGTAGCACTTGGATGTGCACACACACACACACACACACACACACACACACACACACGCACGCGCTGTGCTAGAATGTACAAATACAAATCTTTTTGTACATATTTACATTTTGTTGTAAACTAAAGTCCACTAGCATCGGTAGTTTGTCATTTTGCTGTTCCTGTTCTCCACCACTGGAGAGTAAATCACAATGAAATATACAAAGGGATAAGATTCAGTACGACATAAATAAGATAAGATAAGAGGTAAGATAGGTAAGATATATTGAGTATCCAGGCGGAAGGTAGTTCAAATGAGGTCAGTAGAAACAAGAGGAATGGAACAAAATATAAAAGATTAAAAAAGCCACAACCAAAAAGCCCCCCCCCCCCCCCCCCCCCCCCACAAAACTTTATTATTATTTTAATGATTACATAAATGAGTGATATTATACAAGTATGCACATCGACGGACTGAATGTTATCTGCAAAGAAACATGCCGGATTAAACTGCAGTGAGCACGATTACATAACTTGGTGATAACCAACTCAGTGATTTCAGCTGTTTTCCTTTTAATCAATAAAAACTTTGCAATTCTTTTCTGTTGTGGCAGAAACATTTTTAACATATTCCTTTATCGGCAAAGCCCATCTGAGTTTTGATTTGGCTGTTGAATATTCCCTGCGTTATTCTGTAACGTCTGCCAGAATACGTGTTGCTGCAGAGGTTATCTTTGCCGCGCTTTTGTATTATATTGGTTCCCACGGTTCCGCCCAGACGGTTCTGTGATAACTTAGGAAAATGTTTCGTTCTCACCTCTGAGACAGGAAGAGGGGGAGGGGCCTCTGGGAGGAGGAGCCTCGGAGAGGAAAGTAGAGACGGGAAGGGAAATGAGGAAAGTGGAGACGGCTAAAAGAGAAGAGCTCATCTGTCTAATGATCCAAGAAATCTGTTTGTCCGTCCTTGTATCTCCTCAGCCGTTCATCGTGGCATACGTGTTGCCGAGGAAGGTGCGGAGTCCACTTGAAATGGTTTGAAGCATTTATTGGTCTGTGAAGGCACCGTGTTATTACCACTTATTCAACGTAAATGACACCATTTGCATTGTACTTCAGATTGAGGCTGGTTTACATCTTGTAAATCTTGTACATCGAGACCAAACTTCACCCCCTGTACAGTTGTCACAGTTGGCCATCTCAACATGGGAGTCTTACGGGGGATTTGCTCCCTTTTGGAGACACAGCCCCCAGTGGCCAACCCATGAACTGCACGTTTTTCTCCCTCCCTATCGCGCTTCATCCGTCTGCACCGGAGGTTGCCCCTCGGTCACTCTGTGTTTTAGGTTTTAGAAGTCACGGTTTCACTTTCATTGATTCCAGTCTGGTGGTCAATTCACCTTGAATCCTTTGGTCCACATGTTAAGAAAACGTCAAGAACTCGTATCTGAGCCTTTTAACACGAATGAATGACGGCTCCTTGAGGAGCCCTCGAAACTCACCTGGCCGTTTGCACCTCTGGAGGGTTTTGTGGACCCCCACGCAGCAGCACCAGACTTTCCAGACACAGCAGTCCATGTGAACACAGACGATCCGGCGCCGTCCAAGTACAAATGTCTCGGCAGGAATAATGTGAGTAAACAACATCGCCACAAGTTAGACGCACAGCCGATCCCACACCGACTTGTTTACGTCAGACGTTAGCCTGAGCTAACCGTGGAAATTTAAAAACGACGCGTCACCCTCTCATGCGCTGTGGTTAAATCACCGTCACGCTCAAAAGTACAGGACATGTGGAGAGTTTCTAATTCCCAATTACCTGATTATAATGTCTATTCTTTTGCTATTTAGAGCATAATTTCTCTCTTTTTTTCCTTCAGTGACTGTGAGGCAGCCCTTTTAATCAGGCTGTGATTTTCATCGAATCCACCCACCCACCCACCCTCACACACACACACACACACACACACACACACACATACACACAAACTTGCACACATACACTGATTCCCTGTAATCGATGTGATGGTAGAGGCTGCACACACACTCATACGTTCACACTCAGAACACTGAAATCATAGCAGCCACCCAGAACCCTCTGTCTTGCTCTGGCGAACTCTTTCACTTCATATGTGTGAGTCTTTTTCCTCCTGCGTGCGCACGGGTGCGTGTAGGCGGTGATTTGAATGGCATCCACGCCGCACCTTGTTGAAGAACGCCGCTGAACGAGGCGACGCCCACTCCTGCCGTCTCCCCTCATTTTCGCCCAGATATGGTCACTCAGGGCCATTTTGTTTTTTTTAGTTTTGTTTTTTAAATGCAGCAGAATCCTCACAATGGAGCCGGAGTGTATATCTTACAAGAGCACGAGGTCTTGTGGGATGAGACACATTCATGCCAACGGGGGGGAGCAGAAGTCTCTCAAAGGCCTGGTTAATTCTCAGGCTCCCATTCCTAAAGGGAAGAGAAGGTGTTACTGTGCGGCTCCCGTGGTCATGTGTAGGATTGGATTTGGAAGAGCAGAGCATTGATCCTCCAACCCTGTTTTTTTTTTTTCCTTTCCTCCTTCCTTTTCATCGCAGTTTCACTTCCATCTCTTACACACACACACAGACACACAAACCTCCGACCCACCCCACCCTAACCTCCACAGGCCACACTGTCACCTCACATCCTGTCTGGGAGATTCACTCAGGAGGGAGGAAATGAGGTGAAAAAAGAGAGAGGCTGGAATGAGAATGTCTCCCTGGGGCGTGGAAAAATCAAGAAAATGATGTTCAGAAATTCATAGATTTAAAAATGAGCAGCAAGCGGGAGGGAAAGGAGAGAGGGAGGGAGGGAGGCAGGGAGGGAGGGAAGGAGAGAGGGAGCAGGGGGGTGGTGGTGGGGGGGCAGATGGAGGTAGAGAGAGAGAGAGAGAGAGAGTTAGTGGAGGGAAAAATCCAAGAGAGCACAGAAAAGAGAGACTTTGAAGGAGGGGGACGCCAAATGTACAGTTATTACGTGATCATTGAAAATAGACACATGCTACAAGTTCATTTTAGCAGTTTAGGATATTTTTTTTTGGTCTTTGTCTCCACCAGGAGACCAAAAAAAATTCCTGACTGTGTGCGCGAATAAATTCATGTGGACTTATTATTCATACGGGAGAGAAAAGTGAAAGCCGTGTCTTAATGCAGTCTGCAGATAAGAAGGTCTCAAACTCCGCCCGGCGCTGTATTGACAGCGTTTTATATTCCGGGCTGTTCCTGCCCCCTGTAATGGTTATTTAGTCCTGTATATTCTGTTCTATTCTATATTCCCTGCCACACGTTTGAAAACAGCCGATGTGTGTGTGTGTGTGTGTGTGTGTTTATTAGTGTGTGTTCACAAGATATGTATGCAATAAGAAATGATTCTCAGCCAGCCCATTTAAATACGGCTGCGGGTGATTCGTGGTAATTCATGTTTGTGTCACTAATGAGAAAATAGGCATTGACTCTAAATACTCAGTTACTGATACAAAGTGGGGAGGGAAGCATTTTTCATTGCTCCGGATTTAGTCGCTAAAACCTTAATTCCTAAATGAGCAACACATGTAATCACTGGAATACTGTTCGGCGACAGGAAGGGAAGGGAAGAAAAAACAACAACAACAACTAAAAACCAAATCCACAAGGTGTTATATGCCGAACTTGCAATGAAGCTGGGATTATTTCTGCAACATAGAATAAGTCCTAACACACGAGAGTAGATTAGAATGCTAAAACCTTCTGGTTCCCTCGTCCGAAATAATGCAGTAATAATGCAAAGTGAGATTACAGCTACATACCTCACTGTGTACATTTTTTGTGTGAGTGGTGATGAACTTGTGAGACAGTGGTTTTACTTATTGAAACTCAAAACATGTCTAGCATTTCTCCTCTGGTCTACTGTAAAAAAACAAACAAAAAACATGGCGGCCTCCGTAGGGAGGGCTAGTGGGAGAGAATGATACATTTAGGTTACAGTGAAAATGACGTTGTTTTGTAGCAATTTTCTTCCATCAGTAGATATGAGAAAAATGACCAAAATCTTTACACCATGCGCCTTTAAGTGTGCACAGCAACGATTTCACACAATCGGTCAAACGTCTCACCGAGCACGGGCAAAATGAGAAACCCCACATGCAAAAGTCTGACGTGCACAATCTTCATTTCGCCCCTAAAAATAGACGCCACATGAGCAGACTTTGTCAGAAAACCTCCCCAGTGTTTATTCTTTCCCTTCACTCGTCTTAATCTCTTCCACTCCACGTCTCTGTCTGCTCTCCCTCTCTCCCGTTGCCTCTGGCTGCAGCCATCTTTTCAAACAATGATCTGATTCCACAGTCGCTGCCAAAAATTAAAATGTGACACAAACCCTGCCGGGGCTGACGGGCCTCCGTGTTGCCGCTGGACAGTTTATATGAAGCCCTTTTGTTTTCCCGAGCAGGTGGAAATGTGACGGGAGAATCAGACGTTCCTCCATTGGTTTAAGATATGATATTGTTTCGTTGGACGTTTGAACTGAAGCACGTACTCGTTTTGTCTATTTCGCAGATTTTATGGGACAATATCGGCCTCTTGCAGTTCATTTAGCGGGCAGCGTGTTTAAAGGTACACATCCCAGCCTCAGTTGTTCTGTGTGGACTGAATTGTCAGTGTCAAAGGGCAAACATGACATTGACAGAATGGAAGCCGCATATCAATAATGTGTGGTGACCTGGTTTATTGTTTAGTTGGATATTTTTTTCAATCTTAACGCAAAGACGCATTTCAGAGGAGCACCCTGACAATCACGTGTAATCTTATCTTTGATCTTTTTCGGAGCTCATTTCCATTTGTCCTCTGCTGCCCTGGGACAACGGAATGAAAACAAAAACACAGCTTTTGTCTCCCCGACACGTTGACCTTCAACCTTCCAATGCGGCCAATAAACACGCGTGTCAGAATCGATTCCAGCTGATGACCAGTACTTGTTATTCAGGGTTGATATAAAAAAAACAAAAAAAAACAATCATTAGTTGTAAATGAGAGTAATTTGTACAACAGTATTTGGAACTGATGTGTTTTTACAGGAAAAATGAAAATCTAAATTGATTAGAATTTAGATTATTAACTTAAAATTACGAATGTCTTTAAAGATGTAGCTCCCAAAATGGAGAGAGAATAGCATAAAGTATGCAAGAGTTTTTTTTTTAATTAATCAACTTCATCAGTGATTAAATGTAATAAGAAATAAAAAAAGATAGGCAAGTGGGCAATTTTGCCCCTGATTATCCATCTACCCCTGAAGTCACATCTTCACATTTTAACATTGGAGCATCCTGTGCTTTTGCTTCAAGTCGTACTCAGACTCATTGTCACTCTCTCCATCCTGTTTGGACAGAATTCCTAAAAGATGCCTAATTACAGAGACACATCAATATAAAAATACGCTCTTTAATGAGCAGATTTGACTAATTTAATTGTTACTCCACAGAGTAAACACAGCTCAACCCACCAGGCAAATACAGTGTCCAATAAAAAAAAATACAAATACAAATGATTCATGTTTCTGTGCGTTAGAACTGACTTTTCACCACAGGCTCCTGTAGATTGTCGAATCTAGAGAATAACCTCGCTGCTTCCGTGACGCTGGGTGCAACGATGTGCTGCTGAAAACAGTCTGTGTTTGTGTTCCTCTGTACACTCCATGCACCGCTGCAGTGTCTGTCTGTTGCTTTGTAGTGGCGTGTGAGCAACTGGCTCACAACTGAGCGCTGCTACGTGTGTGTGTGTGTGTGTGTGTGTCTGACAGGCCTTTTTATCTCAGAGCATCTTGAGAGAACACAGCCCTCCGCGTAACCTGTCATGTGTATGAAGCCAAACAGGTGCGGTGGACCTCCAAGACTGATCTGAGCCCTCATCCTCGTCCGTGCGCCAGCTCTCCATGCTCCATATGATCACTACACTGACCTGAGATCAGTCAGCCCTACCCCCTCCCTATCCCCCCTACCCCCCACGCCCCCTCAACCTGCCCAGACGGCACACAAATCCCGTACGTTGTCAGTCAAAGTCGGGCGACGCGGAGCCCGTCAGTCGGGAGGCTGCTGGGATTCTTCAACCTCGGGGAGGGAAGTGGAGGCCGGAAGCTACAGACAGAGATCATGTTACATTCCCATCAGCTGCCGCTCAACAAAAACTGCCATTGTCAAGGTTCTTAAGTTCCGATTTCACAGAGGAGTCTGCAGGAGTAGGGGGGTGGGGGGGTGGGTGGGGCTGAGGTGGGTGTAATCCAATTACACAGATCTCAATACTGTTCCAATATTACTCGCAAACGGAGGGATGCAACGCCTCCGGGCTGCTCCCTGTTTGAGGGATACACACCCACCGTTCCTCTGGGATGTTAGCGGAGATGGTTGAAGGGTCAGGAGGGAAGAAGTCGTCCCGACCAGCAACATGAATTAGTCTTGAGGTTGATTCACGGACGGGATTGGCTCTGAAGTTTATTTGCGGACACATGTGGATCAGTGAACACCTTTGGACCACGTGTGAAGCCGGAGCGCAGTGGTTTTCAAATGGGTTGTTGTTGTTTTCTATTTTACAAAGTGTCACCTGTGGAGACATTTTCATGTAGAAGTCTTCATTTTATATTCTGCCCCCAATAGGACTTTGACCTTGTGGTTTTGGATCAGGCCAAGAACTTTTCGAACTTCCCTTTGCTCATCAACCATTGAGTACCCTGATAACTTTATGACGCTTATACGGTATATTTTTCTGTTGACGTTATACCCTGACCACAGTTGAGTAAATATGAACATCAGATTGCCGGTGACATGTGGGCGTGTGTGACCCGGGCAACAAATGTAGCGGCGAACCAAAGAAGATGGTGGACGGTGGGCGTGTTAGTATAAGTTCCCGGGACGACGTAGATGTCGTGTGACTTTGCCGCGGTGCTGATGGGGATTGAGAGGGACGGGGGGGGGGGGGGGCCCTTAGGGGC
>JAFBJT010003666.1:0-25042 GCA_016785325.1 Chascanopsetta lugubris | reverse complement strand
TATTATGCTGCAACACTTTGAACACGTAACCTTCCCCGACCTCCCGTCTTTCTCCTCCGCGTCTCCTCTGGCCGTGTTTGTGTCTGTGCGCCGCGTAACGCCAGGCGGACATCCTGTGGCAGGGTGAATAGTGGCCCTTCATGCCCGGCTACAGCTGTGCCCTCACTATACCCCTCTTTGTGTGGGCCGCGAGCGAAACCGGCCCATCCCAGTCGCCGTGAACCCCCTGACCTCGAATGTCCAGCACCGTTCGGCGGATTCTGTCGCCGGAGTTTGATCGAGGGCTCAAGGTCGACGTGTAAGGTGAAGATTGCAGCGCGAGGGCGGCGCCGGGAGAATTTGCCGCATCATTAAATTCCCCCCCATTTAGTCGTCTGTGACTTTCTGAAGTCTCCGAGAAACAAAGACTCTCACTCTCATCCTGAAAAGATGAGTCAGCCGTCTACCTGCAACCTGTTACCTGCACGGACACAACCTGACCGACGAGTCAGTCGGCTCAGCGCAGAGGCCCGGGCTGATGCAACTCTCTGGCGCCAATCCTCCCTGTCAGTCACCGTGGGTCACGTGATCCAACGCATTAACCACGTTAGCCAATCACGAGAGACTAAAGCATCCGGGCCAGTCAGAACAATCGGTGGACAACACGATGACACTACAGCAATTTCAGATCATCTGAGCCCATCCAACCCCTTCTAGGACACAATCAAAAAGTAAGAGCACAAAATCAACAACAACAACAACAACAACAACAGCTCCCCCGCCGCTTCAGGTACTTTAACAACCTGCAGAGGGAATTCCAGAAAAAGGAACATGCAACTGAAACTACACATTTAACCCAAGTGGCAAACTCCAGGCCTGACGGATGAGTCTAGTGCTGAAGTGGAAAGGCTTGCAGTTCACAAGGTGGCCACTTGAGGCTGGCTCCAAAAGTGAGTAAATGCCCATCGACTCCCATGTTAAAATGATCAACTTCAGAGGTGAATTAAACGCGTGAGAGAGAAACTGTCACCTCTAAGTGCAACTGCCGTCGTTTTCGAGGACAAGCCTCGGCCGCGCGACTCCTTCAAAGCCCCTCGGACTCACGGGCCTGTAGTTGTCAGCGCAGCAGATGGTCGCCGTTAAATCCCGTGATGGACTTCAGCAGGTCGGATCGATGCGGCTCCGCTTCCAGGAGGAGATGTGATTAGTGCAACCTGCATGCTGCGACTCTCCCACTCCCTTTTTCCATCAGCGCAGGGAAGCACTCCCACACACTTACTGTAAACGGATACACACACCTGGACACACACACACACACACACACACACACACACACACACACACACACACACACACACACTCTGAGAAAATTGGATGTTGTAGCCGCTCTCCAAGCAGCACTCTGTAAAAGTCAAGTGGTGACTCAGCAGTGAGATGAGAGAGGGGGAGAGAGAGAGAGAGAGAGAGAGAGAGAGAGAGAGAGAGAGAGAGAGCGAGAGACTGGGAAACAATGAAACGCTGATTTCAAAGTGAAACAGTCAAAGTGAGGAGGACAGTCCTCTGGATTTCATGGAGGCTGGAATCACCTGTCCTCCTCTCTCCACGACCTCCGACCTCCGAGCATCATCCTCCTTTCTCTGACTCTCACATCCTCCTCTCAGTGATGTAAAGACTGTTCCACTTCTGTCACTCACACACACACACACACACACACTCCATCCTCCCTCTCTTCTTCCTATGGATCCCTGCTTCCCCCCCCCCTCCTCCTCCTCCTCTCTCTCACTCCATTTCTCATTATTACCTCAGTGATGAGGTCAGAGCAGGGGTCAATAAAAAAAAATCATCCAATCCAGCTGCTTATCTGGGCCCTTAATTGAACACTGTTGTGTGTCTGTATCTGTAATGCACAAATAAAGGTGTTGGAATTATTATTATTATTTTTATTGCATTCCCCCGTTTCCTCACCATTCATTAAACGGCTGAAATTAATTGCGTGCTCACGGACTCTTTTGCCCGAGCGCTCACAGCAGAACTCAGATTTTCCCCTCAGTTGGAATCCAATGATTTCACACTCGCACAACCACAACATCCATGGACACACACACACACACACACACACATGTTTAACCTCTTTCTTTTTTTATCGGGGGGGTAATTAAAAGAGTTGGCCCTTCCAGAGGGCAGCAGTGAGTGAAATTCATGACTGGTCGCAGACACGAGGTCGTACATCATACTTTGCGTGGTGGGCGACAGAAGCTGCCATTATTGGATGAGCGCTGCTTCGTTAAGCCGCCACGCGACACAATGCGCGACTATAACGTCCGTGGACGGCAACGAGATGGAGGCAGGGGGGCGGGACGAGGGCCGGGGAGAGGGAGCAGGGTCGTTTAAAAAAAAAACACCACACTGTCCTGAACTGAATGATTTCCCGGGGAAATTGACCCATTGAGGAAAATGGCCGTGCGGCTTCCTCCTCACGCCGCCTTGCTCAACGCTCCGGCGACGAGCGACTCCCCCTCCGACGGCTCGCTGCATCCGAAACGCACCGGAGAGTCAATTCCATGCATTTACGGACCCATCCGACCATCTGTCCGTCTCACTCTCCCTGACGGCTGCCACTTCACTGTGGAACCATCAGAGAGAGAGAGAGAGAGAGAGAGAGAGAGAGAGAGAGAGATGAAGCACCAGGGACCATCATCTGAGCAGCTGTGGTGATGATCCATGGGTCCACACCAGTGAACTGTGGTGAACTGTAAAGCTGACACCAAACAGATGGCTGTGGTGCTATCTGCTGGCTGTGCAGTGCATCACATCCACGCAGCACCCCCACACACACACACACCCCACCCCCCCCCACACACACACACACACACTCTGACGGCTTTGTGACCGATTTTTTTTTGAACCTGCAGCATCAACACTTCAACCTGCAGGGGCTAATTAGGTGAAAACATCTGCATCTGTCAGCCAGATGTGGAGCGCGGCGTCCATAAAGGACATTTCCCAACGCGGCGTTTACGTTCTTTGTTTGTCGCAAGCATTTCAATTAAATCAAGGTTTTTGGGCTTTCCACGTTCCTCGCGTCGCTCCCTCTCAATTATAATCTCTGCTGCTAATTAGATGCTGCCGAGAGGAGGGGGAGGGGGGCGGGGGGTGAGGGGGGGGGGGGGGGGGGGGGGGGGGGGGGGGGGGGGGGGGGGGGTTACAGATCCACATCTCAGGCGTGGAAATGTTAAGAATGTGTCTTTAATGGAGAGCAGACCCGACACGACGTCGGCCCGAGTCACCGAGTGCAAACTCTAAAAA
The DNA here is from genome assembly GCA_016785325.1 of Chascanopsetta lugubris. Lineage (NCBI taxonomy): Eukaryota > Metazoa > Chordata > Actinopteri > Pleuronectiformes > Bothidae > Chascanopsetta > Chascanopsetta lugubris. The sequence goes on along the minus strand of JAFBJT010003666.1, from coordinate 21,757 downwards.
TATATCGCAGGCATCGAGTTTTATCGTTCCCACGTCCCCTCTTCGTATTCCTCCTCCTCCTCCTCCTCCTCCTCTCCGTCTGTGCTCTTGCACATGTATGTTCTGTGTATATACATGTGCATTATGTAGAAACTGTGTAGTGTCTGAGGCCGCAGCTGATTGGCTGTGTCAGCCAGGACACGCAGCCGAAGAGGACATGTTCTCTGAATTAGAAATAAAGTGCTTTACAGGAGAATATTCCACCTTTGAACCCCTGGTGTAAATTCGATTTTCCATGCTGCTTAATGTCACGAAACTAATTGTAATGAAGTTGACTGTGATGTATTGAATTGATCATGTGGTTCACAGATTATATTGTGTCTGTATAATACATTTTGAAGCCTGAACTTTTTTGTTTCAGTGCTTTTCTTCGGAACTATTTTCTGTCATTTATTTGTAGAAGAAAATAAGAATATTTTGGCAGAAAGGGGAAAAGCAATACATTCAATGTCTTAAAATGCAGTATGTAATAGACTTATTTACTGTATTTTAGTGCATTTTCATATCTGTACTTCACTGAACAACACAAACATCACATGATACGAATACAATTTTTTTCAAATACTTATTTGCACTCAAGTATATAACTGTAGTTGAAGTTATGGGACGTTAAATGCATATTAAGCACATCCTCCACTAATTGTAAAGTAAATACTTTAACCATATAAACCATATTTTTGCATCAATCATCAAATTATTATTGGTTATCAGTACTTCTAATTGTATAAGTACTGCATTTTGAGATGACATGAATCAACACTCAGTACTTCACTCACACATTTATCGACAACACCTGTTTCAATGAAATCAGCTGTTTAAGCTCATTTCTGTTCATTTTTATTTGTTTTTATTTCATTTTTTTTATTCATAACAGCAAGAATCAATATAGCAACACAGGCCTCGTGAAAACAATGTGCCAAGAACCTTCTGCCTCACCATCACAGTTGGCACACGGCAGGATCTGAGAGTTCCATTCAGTTCAAACACGATGTTGTTGTTTATCAAACTCACTCATTGAGAAGGTACCGTCCACCATCACTCTCCTGCTCCACACACACACACACACACACACACACACACACGTACGCGCTTCACTCTGATGCGATTGTATATTTATGGCTTTAGTCTGTGACAGTCACTGCTTTCCTCTCTCGGTTCTGCGGGAGGAGGCGAGCGACGTGTGGACGTGACACAATCCTTTCAGGAGGCCTGGCACAAGGAAAACCAAGCAGAAACAAACAAACTGCGGCAGGAGACAGAGTTTACATCATATCAGCACTACAAGCCCAGAAAACAAACAACAAACAGAAGGAAAAAAACAAAACAAAAAAACAAGAGGTTCAGTTTTACATCATTTCATTAAAAACGTAAGCATGCGTGCTCGTAGAAGATGAGGGGGGACGAGAGATGACCAGGACAAAAGAGTTCAAACTATCGACTTCATCACCAAACCACTACGATGGATTTTTGGATACGTTCTGCCCGATGTTGCTCTACGTTTGTGTTTGGTCGGTTTCGTCTACTAGAAGCACAGCTTACAGGAACAGAAAGAACAGACTTAGAACTATGGTGTTTGTGTTGCATGTATTTGAACTCTCCGAGTGGTGAACCTTTAGTGAGTACATTTTCAGATTTTTTTTTTTAAAACTCTAAATAAACCACTATTCTATTTTTGTATTTTTTTTTCACATATATCTTATTCCATTACATTGATAGAATATTGTATACTGTAAATACATCTCTCTGTGTAACATGTTTTCTTATTCAATATCTGTGTCAAGATGTCTTTTCTTTTCTAAAACGGTATAGTATGTATTTTTCCATGCATTCCCCTCAAAGTAAAGAGACAGGACATGTTGTGATTGGTTGGGCCTGGGAGGGCGTGGCCGTGGCCATGACACACACACACACACACACACACACACTCACACACACACACACACTCACACACGCACACACACACCCCTGTCTGTATACAGGCCGCTGGAGGGTGTAGTGGACGCCTCCTCCGGGAGTTTTACCTGGCAAACTACAAGCTGCTGACAAAAAAGAAGAGCAACACTCTGCCTTTTTTCTGAAACGGGTCGGAGAGCGAGAACTCAGTGCCCTTTTTGATGCAAGCGATTTTTTGTTCAGCCTTTCAGAAGATTTTTTCGAGTTATCCTAGCAAAATTCCTTGTCGTTATTATAGACATTTTTTTTATTCAAAATAAGATCTCAATATACATGATTCTCTCTTTTTTGACTATGTACAGAAGTGCAAAAAAGTCAACCTTTTATCGCCTTTATCGCCTCGTGATCCGCCCCCCTTGCCCTCCCCCTTTTTTCTTTTGTTGTTTGCTGTTGGCCGAGGAGGAGGCGAGCGCGCCGACTCTCCGCTCCCTGCTCGCCACGCGCCCCCCCCCCCCCCCGCCAGCAACGACGCCCCTGAAAAAGTGATCAAATATGCAGCTTGTTTTCCAACATGGCCCAATTTCCAGGGAGAGTAAAAATATTCAAACCATAACTACTATTTGAAATGGATACAGTAGAAAATAACATCTTTACTCTCTAAACATCTAAGATTTTTATAATAGTCTTTTTTTTTCATCATTATTTGACTAGTTACAAACCTTACAATCGTTAAAATATTACTCGGTTATCGGCGACGGTTGCCACAGTGACAACTTAGCCTCTCTGTTCTATTATTTCATCACTGATAGATACTCATATAAAACATCTTTGTTCAAAGAACACAGAGAAATGAACAATATGCATACGGTTCAACAATATGCATAACGTAGAAAATATTGAGTTTACAATCATAATCATACTAAAATCAACATTACATGGAATTTCAGGAAACTGTGCATGAGGAACACACAAACACACACTTATTTAAACCTTATAATCATTCTACCAAAGATAAATATCAGAAGCAAAAACTAAACACGTAACGTGTCATCCAAACAAAAGGTCAAACGCTCCTCGTCTAAAGGAAACCCTACGATCAAAGTCGAGAAAAGGGAAAAAGTGACAGTTACATAGTGCTCTGTGTGTGTTTATACGGCGTGGATTAGGCAACTGGATGATTCAAGATGGCGTGTTGCATTGTGCTGACCCGATGGTACATTCTAAGGCTTTGGATGAGTAATACAATCGTTTATGTTCTCGCCACGTTCCCTGTACTATCCACCGATTCAATATGCCTGAAGAACACCCAGAACACAACCCAAACAAAGATCTACTGGAAATATCCAATCCTTCAGTGGACTTTTTTTTCTGGTTTTTTTTCTTGGAATTCAGCCCCGCTACTCTACTCCACGATATCCAATAATAACAGTGACACGAAAAAGGACTTTGGCTGATCATCTGAAAACAGTTCTCAGGTAGATGTATTGAAGAAAGACTCTTAAATATGTCAGACTATATATACACACGCACCACGCTAACGCCAACCTTTAAAATATGCATAACATGTCAATCAGGTCTTCACATATCCGTCACCTGTTGAACCTTAGATTTCTGTCTCACAGCAGTTTGGATAAATCGCCGAGTCATTTCAAAGCTTTCATCACTCTCACACGGGGAGAGACCCCTAACGTTTTAGAGTCATTAGACTTAAACACACAACTCCTGACTCATGGAAAAAAATAAAATAAAAAAAAACTACAACAATTCAGTAGATTTAAGTAGAGCAGACAATCTAAGGGGGAGGTCGTCCAATCAGCAGTGGCGATTTGTTTTTGGAATCACAGGTGACTGGACGCTACATGCTGTCCTCGAGCGAATCTGGAGACGGGTTAAAGGGAGTTGTTGTTGTTTTCGGACGCGGCTTCAACAGCGCCCACGTGTTTGTCAGATGTATGGCACTTTACAGGGACGCCTGGCGGGACTCAAGACATGTGCTTCAAGACAGAAACGTAGGCTACAAAGGTTCAAAAAAGACGCCTCACACACATTCAGCTGCTCTCTCTCCTCCGAGTGCACTCGTGTCGATTCCCTTATCATTGGTTTTCAACATAATAAAACCCCTAAAGTAAAGTCAGTGTGCATGCATATGTGGTTCAGTAAGTATCCTTCGTATTCTCTGAACTGAAATACAAGGTGCACCTGTGTGTAAACAAATGAACACGTTTAAGTCGGAGGCCCGACGGTCGATGAGCAGACAAACACCAAACGCCATGGTTCTCGGACGATGGACGTACCAACGCAGCGGTCGCGTGTTCTTCCTCGACCTGCTTTACCTCATTTTCACATTCAAAGTGTGTCCGGTGAATAAAGGTAAGTGGCCTCTACAGAGTGAAAGGCAAGTCTGTTAATGCAAATGAAGTTCTGTTCGCATGTTGTTGTTGTTGTTGTTGTTGTTGTTGTGTATACTGTAAGTGTGCATGGGATACACCAGGACACCATCCAGACAAAACTGTGCCTCCTATGTTAACATGCAGATTTATTCCAAACCAGTCCCGCCTCCGCCTCCTCTTCCCTCTGCTCCCGATGTTACAGGCATGAAGGGTGACTGCTCATCCTGGAATCCACGGCGACACGCTCCCACTGAATCTGGAGAGAAGTTGACACGATGCAGAGGGTTACGAGAGAATGGCCACAACGGCGTGGAGACAGCAAGAGCGTGAGGGTTTCTAAGGTTGTTTTCAGAAAGAGGCTGAGCCAAGAATGACCTTGCGGACATTCTACGGCATCTGTGCCGTCGGACGCCTCATAATGCTCGAGTGAACCGACGCGAGAGGACGGCCGAGGATTCGTAAATACGAGAGATGCAAACTGTTTTTCAGACGTACACAACTTCAAAGATGTTTCAGATTCTCTCTGCACTTCCTTCTGCTGCATCTCCCGCTATCATTTTCACAGACACTGGAGGGGTCGACGCCCTCTCACAGGTTTTGGGGGAGCGGGCGTGGTCAGAGGAAATGGACACAACTCACGCCACGTCGGAAAGACTTGGGTATTTTGGACTTTTACGAAAAACAAGCAGATTTTTAAGATGTCAACACGAAGAACATCTGTCAGCGTCTGGCGATGAAGGTTGACGGCGAAACACAGGGATGCAGGTAACAAGTACAAACACTGCGTTTCCTGTTCCTACTCATTTTCTTCTGCCACTTCTCGTCCTCTCAATATCACAACAGCAGCAGATCCCATGAATTATTTGTGGCTGCTGTGAACAATTCTGGGCTCAGAGCCTCCTGTTGTTGTGTTACGACATGACAGATGCGCAAAGAGAGAAGTTCCGATCATCGACGGGTTGGATCTGAAACCGGCGGTCGATAACACAGAGAGAGAATTGGAGAAGTGCGTGATGAGGGCTGTTTTTGTTTACGTGTAAAAAAACAAAATCCATCTCAGGAGATGTCATGTTGTAATGTTGTAAACATGTGACCACAGAACCTCCTGCTCAATGTAACACTCTGGACAATGTGTTGACCCAGTTGACATCCAACCACTCAACATTCAAACCAGATCATCGACCTGCTGCTGCCAAACAACGACGTCATGTCTGGAGCATTCGGTGGACTTCTTTGTTTGTATCTCTCTCCAAGACAATATTTCATACGCTGTGACGCGGTTAATGTTGGTTGTTGATGTGACGGTTTTGTAATGTCACCGTGACGGGTTGAGCAACAGTAACACTTCTGCTGTGACCTCAGGAGCTGCGATGACATCGCCGACCACAGTCCTTTCCCAACAGCGATGCTTGTGGTTACTCATGTGACTGCAGCTGCAGGGGTCACACCAGAAGAACCACAAGTTTCTCCACCCTCCTCCAACATGTGCGTCTATGTGTGTGCGTCTGTGTGTGTGTGTGTGTGAGTGCGCGCGCGCGTGCACTACCTCATTAGTTCTGAGTAATGTGTGTGTTTAGCGGTTGAGCTGGGGCCACACATATTCTTTGTGAGGCAAAGCTCCTCCTAATGTAATTTGAATGGATAAAAAAAATCTTAATTCCTGAATCAAATATTTTTGTTTTTAATTTACTTCACAAAATAACATTTTATAATTATGATAAAACATGAGCATGGGACAGTCTTCACATGAATAAATTGATTTGCTTTCTCCCTATTTAGTTTTTCTATTCCAGGATTCCGTTTTTTTCTAAATCAGTGGAGGCACATGGGTGCGTCTGACCTCCATTAATGCACAACCAGAAAAGAGGTGATAAGCAGTCGTAAACTAATAAGCAGAAATAAACAGAAACAACATGACGGATTATAACATCCGGGTACCTAGTTTGTTTCAAATTAAAGTTCTTGTGCAACTCATTTGCGTCACAGTTTCATAGCTGCTACTTTATTGTTGTGTGTATATATGTGCATGCGTGCATGTGTGTGTGTGTGTGTGTGCGTGTGTGGTACGTGTGAGAGGTCTGAAAATGATGTGGTACATACTGTTCTGATTGAGACTCCTACATCTGGGTCATATACTTGTGACTAGTCAGATGGTCGGCAGATATTATTGGAATCTGATTGAAAGGGAGGAGAAGGGGGCGGAGGAGGAGGGGGGAGGAGAAGGGGTGGGTGGGGTGCAATTAACAGAGACAAAAAAAAAGAGAGAGACTTGTTGAAATGAGGACAAACACCACAGCAACCTAAAATTGATGATACAAAAAATAAGCTAAGTATTTATCTGAGTAAACACGACAGCTTTTACAGATAGAAAGAGATGGGCCTTGTGCATTCATGCGTTTTTCATTAGGGGGCACACTGGGATCACGAGAGGAGAAAAAGTGAAAAGAGAGAGAGAGAGAGCGAGAGAGAGAGAGAGAGAGAGCAGGGGACGAGCAAACCTGATTGGCTGTTGCGGTTGCAAAGGGAACACTTGTGGCAGATGTGGTGGCTGCAGACACAGTGGCTGGAGTAGCACCGTGCATCATGGGTACTTGGGGGGGAAAGATCACACAGGCAGTTGAACCAGTTTTAGCAGCAATTTTAGATATTTTGTTTCAAATCAACACTTCATTTACATGTCTTGACGATGGAGAGCTAAACATGAGAGCATCTATTGTGCTGGAGATCAGTTTCGTATTCATGCCTCCGCTTTTACCTGTTTCAGTGTTTCCTGTCCTTCTCTTGGGAACACGACATCCCTCAGGGGATTTCTTACAATTTGTTACAAACGTCCACAGGGACTTAACAATGAGGTGTTCTCACTTTTTAAAATTTTTTTTATCTTGTGAAGCCAAAATCTGCAGAACAGCTTAAGCCTTAAGGGAATGACTTTATAATTGACACCGATATGCACTTCGTCTGATTATTGACCTGATTAGAATGTAGTGGGAAGAGGTCAAGGTCATTGCGGTCTCCTCAAAACACACCTTTCTTTTTGTTCGACTGTAAGAACCCTCAAGGTAAATGATTTAAAGTTTGTATTTACATACTCATTTGGACGTATGGATGACCTCAGTGGAATTTCATTGACAAAAGTCTGGGTCAGGGGAGTCAAACATGCGGCCCGCGGGCCAAAACTGCCCCAGCAGAGGGTCCAATCTGGTGAAGTGATTAACTGCAAATTTCCACAAAAAAGTAACTGCTATTTCAAATTTGTCCACTGGGGGTCACACACAAAACTGTGTACCTTTACTTTTTGAATGTTGGGGTGATTCTATGAATTTACTGGTCCCGCCCACTTGCAATGAAACTTGGCTGTACGTGGCACCAGAACTAAAAAGAGTTTGACACTCCTGGGCTAAGTATAATGACATTGGGACATCTCTTCAAATTCGGATCAGGTGTCACATAGGCTACGAAAAAATGAACTGATTAGATTTCACTGGTAAAAGGTCAAAGGTCATGGTGACCTCAGGTTGAAAACAACGATGTGGGCGGGAGCTGTACTGGTTGGCGAAGGCATAGGAACAACTGAATCAAGAATGTGCGCAAAGATGTGTACGGAAAGAACGATTTCGGAGGTTCTTTGATACTATCGAAAAAGCAGTAATATGCAAATGTCCCTCGCTGTTGTTTTACATCCATAAAAATACAATACAACCTGCAGTAACTAACAAAGAACTGCAACACACTGAGCCTTACGGTTACAGCGCAACAGATAGAATCCCTCGTGTTTATGTGGCCTGTGCAGGCCGACAGTGTAATGAGGTGACGGGGAGATGAGCGGCTGAGCTGAGGATGGAGGAGCACCTTTGAACTGCAACAAGCATTAGGCCACTGACAAACGGTGGCAGAGCAAAGAGAAGTTCATTCCCTGGTATAAAACACGCAACTCCCAATTCAATTCACACAATTAGTGTGTTCAAAGTTTGATCCGCTGCCGGCAAATTCTGCTGGCGAGGCCATTTTTAAAGGCCCGTTCATGCTTCCGCGTCAGAGTTACGCCATAAATATGTGTGTGTGTGTGTGTGTGTGTGTGGGGGGAGGACGCTGATATTACATCAACAAATGATAGTACGATTGCTGTTTCCTGTCCAGCCTCTCTGTTTACCTAATATTCAAACAGCGAGTGCAGCACAGATGTGGTACAGATGTACAAAATCCTCAGTCTCTCCTCGACTCAGTCCATTTCAGCCAAGTTCCTACTTAATTTTAAAAAGGAGGTGCGTGTCTGAGTAGGGTGTAGGCTTCCGTGCAGGGTCTGTGTCTGAGTGACTGTAGCTTTGAGGCAGAAGAATAAATCAGGCTGAGGTCGAAAAATGAGAAAAGATGGAGAATGAACTCACATCGGGTGGTGAGTGATATGAAATGTGAGTGAACTCAAATGGGCTCAAAGAGTAATGGTTGAGGAAAGCTGGCACCTACCAACACTTGTTGCAGGTGTCATGCACAATATCGAGCCTGCCCATCATGCATTGCAGCAGGGTGGAGTGAAGGGGGGGGGGGAGAAGAAATCGAGAAAACCCATTACAAGTGTTATACAGTCAAACAGATTCAAGTGAGCATTTCAAAGTGGTTGTGTAACAATTTCAATCACCGCTATTTACACAAAGTACAAACAGACACATTCTGCATTTCAAAGGAAAGGGACATGCTGTCCAACGTGATTCCATTTTTGACCGCTCCATCAAGCAGAGGGCAAACCAAGCGCTGTCGGTGGTCTCAGGTCCCTAACAGCAGCTGTTTGCACAGTGGTCGTTTCGAGTGACCTGTTTTCAGAGTCCTCGGAGTGTGTTGGAGTGACCTGACAGTCGAATGGTGTGAAACAAGTGAGGATCTGAGAATCTGAATCACTCGCAGACGGGGAATCGATGGCAGGCTATTCTTGGTTTGTCAGATGAGAATATGGGACGCAGCGTAAGATGAGTGTGTGGCGGCCACATGAGAGGAGTGGTTCAAACGAGGTCTGCAGGAGTGTGTGTGTGTGTGTGTGTGTGTGTGTGTGTGTGTGAGTGTGTGTGCCTGTGTGCACGTGCTGTTTATAAAGGGCATGTGACATCCTCTCCCTGTCACGTACTTGACAGTTACTAAACAGTTCAAGTTTGATTTCCTACATAAAATCTTCAGAAAAGTTGGTAAAAAAAATAGTAGATTATTCACTTCATCATTCTTCCTTAAAATAATAATAATCACATATAAAAAACAATTACAATAATAACAGCAAAAATAATAATGATAATATCAATAATAATTAGTATTCTACTATGTTCTAAACTGCAACTTAAGGGGAGGGTTTGTGTGTGTGTGTGTGTGTGAGTCAGTTTTCCAAGGGATTAATTAGGATGTTTATAAAATGAAGAAATAAAGAGTAGACAGGTTTTATAGAAGAGCACTTATGAGTATGTGTAATTAGGTGTGATTTGAGAGATGACGATGGACCGTTGGAGTTAAATGCCCTGGGTACATTTGAAACAATTCTCATAGAAAATGTAGATTTAACTATTGACTATAATTTCACCGTTTTAGCAAAATGATCTTATAAAACACAAGTGTCCATGCAGAACCAGTTTACTGACTGGATTCAACAGCCAGCACCAGAAAAGTAAGTCTTAGAAACAGAGGCAGAGGAGACTCAGGTTCTTACCAGATGGTATGAAGGCAGCCTGCTGCGGAAACTGCATGTTGGCCAGGGCTTGTTGGTACTGGAACATGCCAGCATTGAACATAGTGGTGGCACCGTTGGCTTTTTCAAGTGCAGGTCTCTTTGGTAACGGAGGCAAGACGGGAGGGAGCCCCTGATGAGGGGACAACACCAAAACAGAGGGACGGGAGAGTGAGGGAAATCAAAGGAGGGGATGGTAGCGGTGACATCCAGGACAGAGAGAAGAAAGAATTTTCGTTAGAAAATAAAGTTTCCAAAATGGCGACCACAAACACTGGCAGGCAAGCGGTGGACTACACACTCCGTCTGTCAGAGCAGGACATGATGACAGTGGTGCTAACTGATGAGTAGTGACATCTAACCTGCGAGTGACGGGAACACTCCTCAGCACAGAGGCGCCATCGTTGTACTCACATGATACCGTTACATGACTCTGGATCGAACTCTAACTAAAAGTAACAGCTACAGCCGAAGTGATCGTGTTGATTGTTGGACCATCAACAGCACTGATGTAGTTAGGGAGAGCGGCGCTGCCTTCACCGTGATAGTTAACACTTCTAAGCCATGTTCAGACTGTCACCTCACCTCCTACTCATTTACACATGCATTATGGGAAATGACAAAGTCATGCAAACACTTTATTATCTTGTTAGGAAAAGACTGTACTTTCATGCCATAAAAATCCATTCTGATATTTACCTGTGGGGTGATGAACTGACATTTGACAACGGAATCAGTCGGAGTAGGATTTTTGTGTTTTGGTGCACGGATTCAAATGGATCATTTTGTTTGGTGTTATGCTTCAGTTCATCGCCCCTCAGACTTCACTGATACTGTTAAATATTCACTGTTTCAGAACATATGTACTACACCACAGCTACATGCCAAGCTATAATGTGAAGAGTAATAGTCATAGTACCAGGTCAATAGTTGCGTCGAGGGGTCGCTTCAGTGATTTGACAGCCGACTGAGTCTTAATTAGCAGGCAGCGAGCACATGATGGCAATGGGGCCAATGGGGTTCAAGCGCAATAACATAAACCAGCAAGCGGAGGTGCATCATGGGGGCAGCAGTGCAGTGTTGGGTTGGTGAGAAAAAAACAAAAACAAAAAACAAACAAACAAACAAACAAACAAACAAATAAAAACAAATCATTGGAATGCAATATACAACAATAACAAGACTAGGGCATGCACATTAATGACTGTAGGGTTACTGAGAGGAACTATGGCCTTTCCATACATTTTACTGTTGTCACAGAGAAAATCTACAGATTAAAGGTCCAGTGTGCCGGATAAGATACAGATATAGTTACACACGAGTGAGGCCTTCTTATTTACTGGAAACAACCATGGGTTATTCTACATGCTTGGGAGGATGAGTTAGGCGGTATTCATCTGCAACATACTACTTCACCACTAGACGTCACTGAATCCTACATACTGTACCTTTGGGATGAATTATGTCATGTACTCATAAAATCTAACTAGCTATTTTACAGCAGATATTGGAAATCATGTATTCTGTGTATTTTTTCGCTTATTATTTGCTAATGTCAAATCCCACTCAATCTTTTTACGACTGACAGACTTCTTCTCCTTCTGCCATATCATAGAGGTCAAAGGTCAACTGAATCCCACCTCAACCTCATTTTAGCTGTAGTGTAATGCCATCTCTCGTACCAAAATCCCATTTTGTTCTTAAATAGAATTACAGATACAAGTTCAGACTGAATTTTGGTTCAACGCCCACTGGGCTGTAAAAAAACAAAAAACCAAAAAAAAAAAAACAGCAGCAAAATGTCCCACTAACAAAGCAGCAAAACAAGGAGGAGCAAGAGGGGAAGGAGGAGAGCAGGACGCTCAGTCACATAGTGGCATGATGGCTACAGCCTGCTGCGCAAAAAAGCACACATCCACTCTCTCAGTGCATATTGAGGCAGAGCTGCAGAGAGCGGGAGCAGTGGAGGCTGGAATGTGTGCTCAGAGCTCAGGGCTGAAGCACATGGTAGAAGTTGTTGACTGAAACAGTGCTTCTCGTTTAAATAAACTCAAACCCTGAGAGGACTTAGCCGGGTCATGTTTACCCAGGCGACAGGAGAGGAGATTAACGACTTGGGATAGGTCATCGCTTAAAATCAACAGCGGCTCATCCTCCATTTCTGGTTGTACGTCATTTGGACTGAATATTGGACCCATGTAAATTCATGGGACACGCGCCGATGTAAAAGTCAAATTACACATTAAACGCTTGCACAGTTTAGAGATTTCTTATCACAGTTGTTGTTGAGGTCTTTTATGTAAAATATATATAAAAAAAAAGTGAAAAATCCTGGCTGACAGTTGAGAAATACTAAAACTTGGATGAGTGTTTTGTATGAGCAGGAACGGCTCCTGAGGGTTTCTGCGCAGATGATGGCTCCAAATGAGCGAGTTGGTCGTATTTAGTGTCCAGAATAGTTTGAATACGATCCTGTATGGTTGGAAACGGCTTGTCATCTGTCTATGTTCAAACTCTGACAGTAAGTCCTGTTGCTGCGCGTGGTTGAGGACTGCTGCGTTTCTGGTCCTACCCGTTGGGGGTTGTGCTAGATGGACAGATACTATACGTACCATGGCTGCAGCGGCTGCAGCCTGGTTGACTTGGTGTTGGGCGGCTTTGATCTTGGCCTGCAGGTGAGCCGGAGGGTGGAAGTACTTGCACTTCTCCCTCGAGCAGCGGCCCTTGATGTAGTCCATGCACACGGTGACCGTGTTGTCGTTGGTGTCGATCATAGTGCTGTCCGCAGGGTGGGCGAAGCGGCAGTCGTTCTCCCCGCGTGTGCAGTTTCCCCGCTGGTATTCCCGACACACCTGAGGCACAAGAGAAACATACATATCACTCTTTGTATACGTTTCCATGTAAACAACCATCGGAGTCATGGGGCTCATTCTGGCTGATGTTCTCACGAAATCCCGCACAATGTACCTTTACAATATGCGCCTCCCTTGACGGCTTGTTATCTGATCTCGCTGCTTTGCTCTACATACAAATGATCACATGTCTTCATGTGCTTCCATAGACTAAATGATGTTGTTGCTTTTACCCTGTCCCAGCTTATTGATGCGTCTAATGTGTGTGTGTGTGTGTGTGTGTGTGTGTGTGTGTGTGTGTGTGTGTGTGTGTGTGTGTGTGTGTGTGTTTGTGAAGCAAGAGAGAGAGAGGAGTCATTATTGGCTAAATGAATCTTGTGCTGCTGTGCTGGAGAGACCACTTTACCTATTCAAGAGAAGTGCTGGTCATTATGTGGCCGACAGTGATGATGTCATAACGATGGCCACAAACAAATCCAATCATGTGCAAAAAAAAAAAAAAAAGTGTAAAAACATGTTTGGTCATTGTGAAAGTGAACGGAACAAGAATGGAGCGATGTGACTAGTGGTAATGGTGGTAATAGATATGAAAAGCTATCGCTACTTTCTGTCACTAAATTCTGCGCACTGCACCTTTAATGTAACCCCGATCTCATTGTGTCTGGACCGGGGCTGTGCCTGGAGCGAAAGCACCGGAGGGGGAGAACGTGCAAACTTTTACATTCGACTGCACAGGATTTCAACCAGACACCTTTGAGCTGCGAGGCAACACTGCCCCAGTTTAGTTTGTTGGATCGTAAACATGAAATACTCGCAGCGCGGCGCAGAAAAACACACAAACATTATGGAGTCACTGTTCACTTTACTGCACATTTGATGAAGTCATCAATCTGCGCCGTCATTTCAAGACAATCACTTTAGCAGACAGAGCTAACCAATCTCAATGACAGGTTCGGCCATTACTGTTGATTGATACGCAGAGCAGACTGTAACCAGCGTTTACAGACACATCAATCACACAAACTTTATCCATTATTCAAATGAGCTGCGTTGCCCTGGTTCCCTTCTTCTTCTTCTTTTTCCTCCCGATAGGAGACAGAAGGGGGCAGCACCTGCATGAGCAGTTAGGGAAGTGATTGCCTCAGCCTGAATGCACCAGTTCAATGAGGCTCCTGGGAAATATGAGGCTGGTTACCATCAAGGGAGGCTACAGCTGACGTAATCAGCAGCCCACACTAAATAACTCTCCTACACGCACAGCCACACACACACACACACACACACACACACACTCCAGGAGGGTGCGCTTGTAAAATACAAGGCCCCATTTTTGTCTTGTATTACATTTTTTCTTCTTTTATGCTAAAGAGCCGCTCAAAAGCGACAGATTTCAGCACAATCAGCCACCGCCACCTCCCCTCCTGTCCTGTCCAGCACGGACTGAAACGTAATTTCGCGGAGGTCTGTATCGATCTATCAGTTATTGTGATAGAACAAGCCATTTACCAAATGCCTGTTTACCCGCCGCGCTGTCTGCATGCATAGAGGATTTGATTTGTGTCGGACCGGCCGCCAGACAAAAGGCCACCGGTGCAGTTATCTACAAACTACCCCTGCTCCATCTCCCGTTGTGACAGCTCATCATCCACAATCACGGGTCTTGTGTGAGCAATGGGCTGGAATCCTCTCCTCTGTCAGTCTCCTCTTTCTCTTACCACACACACATTCACATACACACACACACACACACACACCTGCACACGCTAACTTCGCACTATCATCACCATTGCTGCTGCTGCTGCTGCTGCTGCTAGTGGTCCTGTTTATAAAAAAAATAAAAAAAAGTCAGACTGCCTTGTTGTCAGGCAGATGTTGGGAGAGGCAGGTGAGGGAGGGAGGCAGGAAGGAAACAAGGGAGAAATAAAAATGCTTGATGAATAAAGACTGAGGGAGAGAGAGAGATGGCGATGGAGCGATATCACTCAAAGAAGGGGAAAGACTAAATGGAGACTATGCGAAGTTCTGTGATGCAGGTGTGCTCCGGAGGCTAATGGTGCATTGGAGAGTCAACCCTGTGAAAGTGCTTGGTTGGACAAACAAATAAAAGGGCCGTTAATCATATTTCTGTCGAGCGTCCCCGGGGACCGTTGACATCGCCAGTGTTGCAGGTGAGCTTGCGTGTGATTTCATCCCGGCGAACAAAATGCTGCAGTGTTGCGCTCGGAGGCAGGAGGGCTGGAAAAATATTTCCAGAGAAAACATTGGGGAGGATTGTCTTCTAAAATAGGAATTTCTCTCTCCGCCTCGAGGAATCAGTCAGTCTGTAACATATCTACGTGCCGGCATGTGTGTCAGTCCACAGAATCTCAGCTATGTTTATTTTGAACGACACACTAGGAGCTCAAATGTGCCCAGCCCCTTTTTCTCTGGGATATTTTTAGCAAACCCACTTCCTGATAAATGAGGCTAGGATGTGAATTCATTCGATCGAATAGAAAATAAAAAAAATAAAAAGAAACCTCGCCAGCTACTCACAGGCAGAGCACGGGAGAGAGCGTTGACCCCTGGGTTTATATGTCAAGCAGGGAAAACATT
Organism: Chascanopsetta lugubris; assembly: GCA_016785325.1. NCBI lineage: Eukaryota > Metazoa > Chordata > Actinopteri > Pleuronectiformes > Bothidae > Chascanopsetta > Chascanopsetta lugubris. Next base: position 6,287 of record JAFBJT010003666.1, on the reverse strand, counting down.
GAAGGTCTTTGCTTCAACTGCTGATGATTGGATTTCGGTTAATACATATTTCATATCTGCTCGTGCGTTGATCAGATTTTGGTACAGACTGCTATCAATTATTCGTCAGAGAATCCTCTCAGTGTTCAGTCTGTATCAACACGTGGAGGTTCATCCTTTATTCAAAGATACTGCCGCATATCCTGTTTAAAGGCGGAGGCTGTAATTGGTTTCTGAAGCCGCATTCATTCATATGTCGGAATCGTCCTTTTCTATCCCTGTAGCCATGGATGAAGGCGTTGGCAGGAAAATGAGGGGTTTCTAACATCCCTAGAAAAACGTTTCCAAATATGACCAAACATTTCATTCAGATCACACAAAAAAAGATTTGGATGGCATTTAAAAGGTAGTCACTGTCAACAGAGCTGTCCTCCCCATGCCGTTTCCTCCCCTCAGCTTCTAGTAAAATTCTGGCACTGCTTGTTTATGAGCTGTGAGGGTTTTTAGGGCTGACGGCGGATATGTGATGTATCAGTTGTTGTTTTTTTCAAAACGTAGCGTTCGAGGGCTAATTTTCTGATGGTCCATTTTGTTCACATTCCAATTCAAAATTCCCAATTCAAGCCACGGTTTTGTGCCACAAGGTCTCGTGCGAATGACATATGACAAACAAACAACGACACGTTAAGCGGTTAGCCTGTCTGCTCTTTTTCCTCCCACTGTTTCCACCCGTCACTTGCAATAGATTTGCTGCTGTCTGCTGCGTGGCATGAATAAAGCTCTTGCGTCAATCATGTCAGGTTTCATTGGCCGTGTTGGTGAAGGCAACAACTCCCATGATCCCACGCTACTGAACCACATGATCATTCAAGGTCTCGTGTTATTGTTTTGATTGAGAAACCCAGAGTGGCCTAAGTTACACACTGTGTGTTAAATAACAACTCCCGTGACTCCTCCTTACTTGAAATCGCATCGCTACCCTGTCCTTTAATTCCGTGGTCTTTGTCTCGACGCGCCACAACCCATTCCCCGTTGACCGTAACGGGGCAACAAATAGATTTCCCATCACCTCCGCTGTCTTATGTTTCTTCCTGTCTCTGACCCTCTCCCTCGCTCCGCATGTTGTCCACTTGTTACTCGGGCAAAGAGACTTCCTCCGCCTCACCTCCATTAATTACCCTGCAGCCTGACGTTACATTTAAATGTAACCCTCCTAATGTTCCCGCGCGCCTCCCGCCTGCCTCCAACGATTTCCCCATTACTCCGCTGCAAGTGTTTCCTGGGCGGGGCTACATAATGGATGGGATTGACTTACTGTCCAATTAATGATTATCTGAACGCAGCTAGAGGAGCAGCCCTCATTGGGCTTCACGAACGATTATTTTCATGGCGGAACCAAAGATTTCTCAGAAAATTAAACACGGGTTCAGCGCAACGTGGCTGAGCCCGCGCCGAACACTGTTTTCTCCTGCCTGTTGATGTGATGAGGCATCGACACAATTATATTTGCAGAGATACTCTCATTAGTGCCCGTTTCTCTTTGCTCAAGTCTGGGTAATGGCTGTATTATGGTAATGGGGTGTTCTGTACTGTAGTTACTGTAACAGGCTCTTTACCAGACACGTAATTAGTCTACAAACAGAGGCTGTTGAAGAGAGACTTTCCAACCCTTGCCTGACTTACATATTCAAACAGGCACAGCCCACACTTCACTGTTTGCATGGAGGGTAAAAACCATCCTCAGTGGGTGCGGTGTTTACTCGAGTTTTGTTCGCCTATCTTTGAATCTGTGGCCGATACCAAAGTGACAAAATAATTATGCAAATCCCCGCGCCTGTGTGATTAGTGGTGTGTGTCTGTGTGTGTGAACGCGGCCATATCCCCGCCCCCCTCCCCCCCTGCCCCCCCGCCCACCCCCATTCCAAGCAGAGAATGGAAATGCACGAGTCTCTCACCTCCAGTCTGTCTGTTCTCATGAGCTTCTGTGCGGCGGCGGCGGCAGCAACAGGGACGCCGTGGTTGCTGGTGACCAGTACGGGGGCACTGGGCAAGATGTCGCCGGGCATCAGGCCGGGCGACACGGGGCCAAGGTAGGGGTTGAACGCAGCTGCGGCGGCCGCAGCAGCGTTGGCATTGGTTGCAAGGCTGGGTGTGAATGAGAACATGGGCTGCGGGGCAGACAGGAAATGAGAGAGAGAGAGAGAGAGAGAGAGTGACGATCACAGTTGAGAATCCCAACTCACATTCTTCACAAATTTACACACAAAGAAGTGAGAAATCACTACATCCACCGATGAGCATATATAGGTAAGTTAAAGGTGCAGTGTGTACGATTTGAGTCATTTTTGCCTCCGCTAAGATACGACAAAACAATGACATACTGACATTTTCTTTCATTTATAATCACCTCAATGTAGTATTTCTTTCCTATTACCCCTAAAAGAGCTCCTTACTGTATATTTACATGAGGAGCGGGTCCTCTCTACGGGGGCTGCCATGTTTTTACAGGAGGCCAGAGTGGACGTACTCAACATCGCTTGACCTTTAATGACAACTGAAGTCTACCACAGGTCCTCCTGCATGCTCAGAAGGGTGGAGGGGGAGGTGATGGATGCAACATGCAACTTCACCTCTGGATGTCACCAAATTGTACACACTGCACCTTGGAAGTAAAAAAAAAAAGAAGAAAAAAAAAAAGAGGTTTATTCTATTATCAAAAGCATTGAAACCAGAGGGTGTGTGGATGTGGACAGAGAGGAAACAGACAATTAGTGAGGTTACATCAGAGGGGAAATATATATTTCCCCCCGTTTGATGGCTGCGTGTCTTTCCTTTGCTCTAACACAAAGGGTATAGGCCTCAGCTCTGTATGTATTGTTGCCAGCTTCACGCGCTTCTTACGCCAGAGATCATTAAAGAGTAACACGGATGGGGGCGGGGGGCGGCGGCAGCGGGGGACTTCCCGCTGTGCGAGCAGGGTGCGAGGGAGGATACGGGCTATACCGGGGCAACAATGTACGTTCGGCGTGTGCTGCAGTTTGAAAGAGAAAGATCCCTGCTGACAGCTTCCTCTGGGTGGAGAAGGGGGAGCGGAGGGACTGGGCTCGCTGACGTAGCACGCAGGCAAGTTTCCCCTGCACGTTCCCGACCTTAGCCCCAGCCTGAGGACTGTCTCCCGAGCCCCTGCCAACGCGACAAAGTGAGTAATAGAACAACAGCGGCAGCCAGAGCTGGACATCTGCATTCCTCCTCGAACCTCGGCGCGCCGCTCTGGGATGACTCAGAAAACCATGAGTAATGTTGTGGACTTTCTTATTCTTCCAACGCTGCCTTCTTGTAACGTCTGAGGAATTATGTCCCATCTCAAGATCACGGCGCTAAGATATCAGAGTGGGTTATTCGTGGCACAAGCCCGGAGTGGGGTGATGTCATTGGAAGTGCATCACAGTCACGAGCTGTTAACAATGCAGTGATATCATCCTGCAAAAAAAAAAAATAAAATAAAAAAGTTTTCAACCTTGCCTAAGAACCTTTTCCATCTCATCACTTCACTTTTGAACAGTTTCCAAAAATGATGTCACGATGCAGACTCTTGCCATAAATGACAATCACAACAGATTTAAAACAATTACGTCAAACGGGGCATAGTCACTCAGTGGGAGCAGAACAACGTCTCGCCACATGCCGTCTGTCAGCAATTTGTATCACAGCAGTGATTATGTTTGTGAAGTTCTTTCTCAAACAGTCTCGGTAACAGAGATTTTTTACTTTCTCTCATTCCAAACGTGTGCATTGTCGACCACATCTCAAATAATGTATAAAAAAACAAAGATTTTAAGTGGCTTAGATACACCTGTTAATTTGTTTTCTGGGAAGGAAATGGAAATACTAAACCAGCGATGGTGACTGAGGATGGTAATTCAGTATTATGCAATATTGTGTAATCCTACTTTCAAAGATCTGACATCAAATGATGTCATCGTTCAAAACAGCACAATGGAACAGAGAAGAGTCCTGATTTCAGATGAGTTGAATATCATGGGATTGTGACACTGACCACAATGAGCAAAGAATGGACTTTGTTTTTATGATGCAACAGCTTGTCAACACTCGATTTTCTCCCTGTTCTACCCACAGACGGCGTGAAAAGATGGATGACACGACTGTTCCCGGAAATGTGAAGGTAAAGCCGAAGCAAAAAATTGAATGTTAAATGTACAATGTAAAGGATTGAGAGCAAGGGCCGCGGGCCTGGCCGGAGGGCACAATCCGAGATGACTGTACAAAGAAGAAAAATTACAGAAAAGATATGTTACAAAAAAAAAAGCTCATCAAATGTGAACATTTTCAGAATGTATTGGCACATTTTTGCACCAATACAAAGGGGGACATTTGAAGTTGAGTCGTTAACAGGTCATTGTGCTATGACTATACCCACTTTCGATCAAATGAGTTTGACACCCCTGATTTTGAGGCCTATCGGGATGAAGTTTTTTGCCATAATATCCACCGGCATAAGATGGCAAAGAGGAAATTAACAAGCGATCACTGCATAAAAGAACCAGAGCAGTCGTTTAACCTGTTTTACGCAGCGTCGTTTAACCTGGAGTGACGATCTATCACGTGTTCCAACTGCAGAGGGGGAACTGTTACCAGGTGTGAGAAGGTTCTTCCACCAACTGGAAAGGGGCATAAACGAGTGAGCGAGTGTGTGAGGATGCAGCACTATAGATAGATATAATTGTAATGTGGGCAGTCTGCTGACGTTGACACTGTAATAAAAAGCATCGCGGGCACCATCACTCACAGCCAGCTGTAATGGTCCCTAATTACTTCACCCTCTGCACAGCTCCATGCATGAAATGAAAGCCCTCTCCTACGCACTTGGAGGAGGAGGAGGAGGAGGAGGAAGAGGTGGGGGGGGGCGAGTGTAGCCAAAAAAGAAGGTGAGAGAGCAGCAGGTAAAACGTGCCAGATACCAAAGATGAGAGCGGCAGAACAAACGGCAGACGCAGGGGAGAAGGGTGGAGGAGGAGAGGATGGTTCCTGGAGAGGAGGGTCCTACCTACCCCTCCATTCTCCCCTCCGCACTGAACACGGCCCTGTTTTCCCGACTTGTCTTTGTAGTGCAGGTTTAAAGCCGTCCCCTCCTCACTACCGCCGCCCTATCTCCTTCACTCCACCTGCCTGCCTGTCTCCGTTCAGGCCATTTATCTCTTCCCGCTTCGCTCAGTCCTCCCTTTCTTCTTCGGCTACGTCCTTCCCTGTCAGCCCATCTCCTCTCTCCTCACTTCCTCGCACCCACAACACAGACAGGAGAGGGGAGGAGAGGAGAGGAGAGGAGAGGGCTCAGCGAGATCTATTGCTCCTTCAAACACTTCCCCGCTTTCCCGCCGTCCCCTCGCTGGGACTCTCCTCTCCTCGAAAGAAGAGTAATGAGCGGATGGCTGCGTACACACATGTACATATATGTCCAAATATGCAGCATGGAAAGCTCTTTTTATTAGTCGCGGACAAAAATGCTCCCGTTTTAAACATATAGGGGGCGGGGGGGGGGGGGGGGGGGGGGGGGGGGGGGGGGGGGGGATAAAAACACGGAGTGGCCCCGGGCCTCAGAGACACGTCTCATTGACTCTGTGAGGTCTTGTGGAAAGAACGGGGACGGACTCATTTGAAGAGAGGGACTCCAGCAGTCACCTTGAAGATCCTTGGAGGAGGCGAGCGCATGATACACTGCGCTTGAAGTTCACAGCGCTGCAGTTTCTCATGTGATTTACTGCCGGTACTTTTGTTCATGTGTTAATTTATTGATGAGGTAATTAGACTTTTTTGATCGCTGCGTCAAATGAATCACCGTTACAACTGATTCAGCTGTGGGATTGATTATTCAGACCGTAACTTAAGTCGCATAGTCAGGTTAAGCCTGGTTCACACTGAATGCTTTTGAGCTTAGTCATATGAACTTTTCGAGACCTGATTGCGGAGGCTTTCCCGAGATCGTAGCAGACACACAGACGCGTCATGGACGGTTTACAGCCTGGTAATCTGGTTGGAGACACCGACAGCAGCCAGGTATTATCCAATAAGAGAGCAAGATGGGGTCTGGGACCTAAAGGGGGCAATCAGGTGCTTGGGGAAATCAAGAATCTAAGGGACAGGGTAACCTAAACTCATTGCAGTGTATTTTAACTGAATCAGGCCGAGGCTGATTTTCTCTCAGGTTCAGGTCAGGCGATGTTCACTTGTGCTCGGAGGGTTTTCTTCTGCCTTCTCAACAGTGATGTCAACACTCCCCCCCCCCCCCCCCC
>JAFBJT010003653.1:212309-234232 GCA_016785325.1 Chascanopsetta lugubris | reverse complement strand
TCCTCTAAGAATATCTGGAGTGCGGGGGGACGGGGGGGGGGGCTGGCGGAGGATTTGACGTACGCCGCCATGATCACGTTTGAAGGAGCGCGAGCCGGGCGACTCTGGATGCGGCTCAGACAACGCTGTTACACCGCGGAATACCCCTTTACCGCCCCCCCCCCCCCCCCCCCCCCCTTAAAAACACCCAGTTAATGTTTGGCCCTTCACTCCAGAGACCAATGGCAATCGTCTTCCTCACCTCCTGCAGGTTGTTTGCTTATTTCTTTTCTTTTTTTTTACATTTTTTTCTTCATATGTCCATTTCATTCTTTTTTTAAATATCTTCGTATTTATTTTTATTTTTTATTTTTTTCTTGATTATTCATATTATCAATATTATCCTATTATTTCGTATTTACCGCAAGTGTATGTAGCAATAAGTTGGGACAGCATTGCCACAGGTTGCCATGATAACATTGCCCCATGGCTGTTCCTCCTCCTTGTCATTGTGTGTGTGTGTGTGAGCATGTGTGTGTATATATGTGTGTGTGTGTGTGTGTGTGTGTGTGTGTGTGTGTGTGTGTGTGTGTGTGTGTGTAGGGTTAGTACAAGACTGAGAAAACATTCCCCTAACACCACAGCGTCACACATAAACCCCACTCAAAAGCCGCCAATGGCAACAAGATCAAACAGGCGCCTTTCAAAGAGCCATTGGACGCTTTCTTCTGAGAGTGACACAAAACAACAACAACAACAACAACAACACCAACACCACTGTGTTTACCTCTACAGTCACGCCGCCGCACCTACGGCCTCCGCCGACCTGCACCCGAGGCCGGCGGCGTGCGCAGTACGTATGGACAGAGTCACATGTTCATTATGGGATGTATCTGTTGTCCGCCTGAGGGACGCAGATGGAGCGCGAGTCGCCTGACCTCCCTGACCTCTGACGTCAGCCTGGAATTTTGGCTCAGTTTCCCTTTTTCGGGGGGAAAACACCCCGATAATAATGTCAAGAATGACCTTATTTTCTCAGGCCGTGGGCTTCGAGCGGGACGGCCGCGCTAAGCTAGCGGGGTTTATTTTGGGCGGCGTGCGCTCGCTTTGGGGCGGAACGCGCTCACGGCTCACAGGCTCATTCGAACGCAGAGCGCCGCTCTGGAATTCCTCACATTCTTGGATTGTCAGAGCCAACTGAGTCATCGTTCCTTCCGAGCACGTTTCAGACGCTGGGACCTTTGTGTGGGGCAGATAAATAAATACCACCCGGCCTGGCCTTTCACTCTGCATGGCTGTGGGTCTTAAAGGGGCAATATGAGGATTTGAAGAGGGAAAGTAATGATCAACATGTACAGTGTATGTCCCTTTCATCCTCAATCTTTATACATATATATATATATATACATATATATATATAATATATATATATATATATATATATATATGTGTATATATATAATATCATTCATCATTATCTATTCCGGTCTACATCGTTCTATTCTAGATCATTCTAGTCTATTCTGTTCTATCGTATTCTACTCGTCTTGCCTCCGATTTGTTTTCGTCACATCTCAGGTCACAAATGAGCCGGGACTGAAAACCGGCGCCATTAAGGGTCTGAGTGAAGAAGGTTTCCACGGCAACAACCTGCTTCATAACCTGGTTCTCGCCTCGGATCAGTGGAGCCTCCCTCACCTGGTGTGTTTTTACGACCAACCCTTCACGTGGTCGTGGAGGTCAAATGAGTGTGTGTCAGGGGGAGACAGGGGGCTCCTGGACCCCGGTGTTGATGAATGAATCCCCAGTCGGAGCCCGAGCTGATACGGAAGCTGTTTTTCAATGAACCCGCTCAAATTGGGGGAAAGAAAAAAAAAATGTTTTAATTAAATATCGGGCAGGAAGTGAGGTTGAACACGAGCCGCCGCGCGGAAGCTTGTTTACAACCTATTTGTTTTCTTTTGGCCCGGGCGGATAACAGCAGATTACCTGTTCCCGCCGTTGTTATGACGACCTGCGGCACACTCGCCTCCACCCCGGGTTTAATGAATGACAGCAGAGTAAACCAGGCTCCCGGGAGGTTCACCACTTCACCACTTCATCCAATTCACCCGGGCATCACCCGCCTCTGCCATCGCTGATGTTACAGCACCTTCAGCTCAGCCTGTTTTCAATCCGGCTGCTTTCATGTGTTCAATTGCAGCGGGAAGCAGAGTTTATGAGGCTCTGAAAATAAAATTAGGAATCTTTAAATCTTCATCCCTCTGGATCCTGCACACTAATCCTTTCATTTCCTCCTCTGGTGCTGTCATTTGTAACTCGAGCTTCTGTGCAAATAAGGTTTGTTTGCGTTTTTTCCGCTCGCACAGGCGTTGACAGCAGCGAGGCCTTGCTGCCGCCGCTGTGTGTTTATGGGGTGGAGGCGTCGACGAGCTTTTACTTTGAAAACCCGACTCAAAAGAACAGACGTGAGGGGTATTTCTCATCTGCCCGCTTTGACTCAGCGGAAGACACGTGACGCTTCAGGTCGGGGTTGTCAAACATAGAGCCCGCGGGCCCAAACTGGCCCGGCAGAGGGTCCGGTCTGGCCCGCGGGAATTTAAAATCTAGGATTTGACAGATTTGATTTCTGTCAAATGAGCCGTTGATGACCTCATATTCAGCCGCTGCCCGTTTTCGTAGGGAACATCAGATATGAGTCATTAAAAGAAAGAGGAAGTGAAGTGTAGAGTAGTATTGTGTAGTGTTGTGTAGCTTGTGTAGCTTGTGTAGTTTGTGTTGGGTGTTTGCGAAACAGCGTGTGAATCACATCACTTCCTTCACTCCAGGAAGCGTCAGCAAACGTGAGAAGATGCGGTTGATTAGAAGCTTCAAAGTCGAAGTGGAGGGGTTGAATCGATGAAAGCCCTTTAAAGGTGCAGTGTGCGGGACTGAGTGATCTCCAGAGGTTACGCCTCGCCTCATCCTTCCCCCAAACACGTGCAGGAGAACATGGTGTGTTTCAAGCTCCTTTAAACACACGGTGGTGCAACATGCCGAGCTCCGTGCCGACGTGAAGAGCGTTAGTTTGGACAGACAGAACAAGAATTCCTCTCCACGGGTGATGACGCACCAATTAAACCACAGGATGCTTCTTTTATCATTTGATTTTTATCAATACAAACTTATTTCACATTCATCTCACAAACTGGGCCTTTAAACATTGCCACAGATGCTGAGATGCATGAGAACATTTCAAATGACTCAAACCAGCAGCAGATACAGTCACTGGATTTCAGGCGAGTCTTTTTAAAGTTAAAATTAAAAGTTTTTTGGTTGTTTTTTTGTGAACGGAGAATTATATTAAATGACATTTACTGCGTCTTTCAGTTGAGCAACACGTTGACACTGATGTAAACAAGCCAACCCCTGTGTACTCCACGTTGCTCCAAAACTGTTTGCAGACGTATAGAAATACACGCTACGTCATTTACTCAAGTCTCGTATTCTCAGAGGACAGTTGAGAACCGTGAAGGGACTCGGTCTTACCCTGCTGCTGTTACCGGATCAGTCCTCCGCCTCTGCCGCCGTGACTCCGGTGAGCTTCTGACCCGGGGACAGTGAGCGGGGCTCGGTTAAAACCACCAAAGAGGCAGCGCCTCGGCGTCAAGATGGTTCACCGACGAGTCTCAGCGGCTCCGCCGACTCCAACCCGGAAGTCGTGTCAGCGACCCTTCGACATCCGGGCTCCTGATTGGAAGAGACATTCGTAGACATTTAAATCTGTTCTAACTTTTCTAAACCGTTCTAAAACTTTTTTTGAACAGTTATTTTTAATGTATTTATCTGTTTATACTTTAAACTCACACACCATGAAATGATTGACATTTATCTTATCTTAGTGACTTAGTTAAACTTAGTTAAACTTAGTGATTTGATTTTACATTTTTTTTAATGTTTTGCATTATTTGTTATTATTATTATTGTTTTACTACTTATTGTTTATTACTGTACAGATTTTATTTTACTTACTAAACTCGTATTTATTTAATTTGATTAATTATGACTACATTGCTGCCTCATCCTGTTTTTCAGCATTTTCTTAGGCCATCCCAGGAGTGATTACATGTAATAAAAAAATATGATCAAATAAAAAATATGAATCAAAAATGAAAAACTATTAAAAAAACAATATACTATCTCAAATTAGCTTTAACAGTCACATGCAATTACACTTCTCTTCATATACTCTGATACTCGGATACTAAGATCAAGTTGAGCGGGTCTGTCTGGCTTTGAAAAAATACCCTACTCATCCAACAGGGGGCGCCATCGGTCCATCCTGTCCCCCAACAGCAGCAGCAGCAGCAGCAGCAGCCCCGTTATTTCCAAGGCTTTTTTTTTTTTTTTTCCCTCTCCTCGTCTTTTTTTCCCTCGTGGGACACAGACCGTTATTCTCAGAGCTCAGTGGGAGCAGTGAGGAACAAACCGGGGCCTTATATATAAGAGGAGTGTGGAGGCAGCGGTGCACATTGGACCAGGAGGACCCCTGAAAGAGCAGCTCCAACACTTGCAAGTAGAATTCCTGCTGGACACAGTGAGTAAGAACTACAATAAACTTTGTGTTTACATTAGGTGTTTGAGCAGCAAACCCGCAGTAAGTGCTTACAGGTGGATTTATTCATTTATTCATTTATTCTCTTGCATATTTTCTGCATCCTCCATCTTAATCAGCTTCATTTGCACAATCTTGTGAATGGATTTAATTCATTTCCCGAGGCTTTTGTCGCCTGTTTGCCATGTTACACTGAATTTAAAAGCTCTTTTCCCAGCGTCTGATAAGTCATACTGGTCTTTATACCCTCGCCTTCGAGTCATTTAGACATTTGCAGATGATAAAAGTGTTTGTGTTGAGTTCTCCTGTCTCCCCCCCTCTGTTCCCCCAACCCCCCATCCAGCCTTTGACTGCAAGAGGTTGCAAAGGAATGCCCCCCGTTTCAGGGGCTGTCATTTGGAGTTGACTAGTTTATCTAAGTGATGAGGAAACGGAGGAAAACAACAATCCCACACTCTGTCTATTATTTGTATTTTTTAAAGACCTATTAGTGGTGTGAATTCTGAACAAGGACAGGTTCCACAATAGTTGCAAAATACCAAATCATGGAGAGATATTTGCTGTTATAATTGGGATGCTTGGGGGCATCTGAAATGGGGATTAGAGAGTCTGTTTGATTCCTTTTTTAACTTTTGAAATCGACCCTTTCCCTTGAAAATCCCTTATGGACGCCCGGTTTGAGATCCTCTGTACTTCCAACAGCTTCCAAATTTTTTTTGCTGATCTCGACCAGTTCGTGGTAAAAGATCAGACCTAAGTCAATAAGTCAAAGTGAGATGTCTCCCTGGGCGTGAAATCCCCTTTTACACTCAAGTTATTCTGTGGGCGTTCGAGGCAGACGTTGGTGTGAGGAGCAAACCAAGTTGCCTGTTTAAAAACTGGCAACCGTGGTAAGTGTCCTCGCAGGTCCGAGAGAGAGAGAGAGAGAGAGGGAGGGAGAGAGAGAGAGAGAGGGGTGAACACAATGTGTCTGCTAGCTATTCAAAGCACTCATCAGCTTTTCCTTTCTTCGCGTGAGGCAGTAGAATGTGTTTCGGGGGGGGGGGGGGGGGGGTTTAGCGAGGGGGGCGGTTTAGCTCTGCTCCCTGCTCCTGTGCATAAACAAAAGCCCCAAGCCCTTGAAGCTGCGACCTGCTGGGGTGTTAAGTGCCATGCGCTGACTTGCTCCAGGGCGTCAGCAGCGGCTCGGCGTGGAGCCGGACTGACGCACAGGTGGGGAGGTCGTCACTCGATTTGACACAAGCCGGGTGGCAGCAGACACAACGACGACCCAAATGGAACTGCACGTGATACTGACCGTCATCCTGTCCTCCATCCTGCTGGTGGCCGTGGTGGCTCTGCTGTGCTTCGTCATCTGCAGGCTGGCCGGTCCGCTGCCTCTGGGCGGACCGGGCAGATTCTGAGGTCACTCTGGTCCTCTGCGCTTGAGGAATGGTAAACATTCTGCCTCATCTCTTTTTATCTATTAACTCAGACAAGGGCGTTGCATCATCACGCTCATCCACTTCTTTGTAAGAGTAACGTGGTTTATTGACTTGTTTGCCAGCACCATGAGGATTGGTGAAGGGAAGGGGCAAGGGGCAAGAAGTACATCCCTGGAGTTTGGCACAAATGTGGAGGACGGGAGTTGATCCAAGAGATTTTTTTTAAGGATTTTTGTAACATTTCTTGTTTTCATTGATCTAATCCCAATGGTAATTAGAGGGAAACAACCTGGCATAGTAAGGGTGCTGATATCTACAAATGGCTTTTGAAGAACCTCGACTGGATTCTACACTGACTTGGTTGGTGAAAGACCTTTTTGCCCCATGCCCTTCAGACTTGTCTCCCTTCTTGTCGACAGTGTGTAAGAGTGGCAGTTCAAAATGACAGTGCAGGTTGCGGGAATGACAACAGGTCGAGACCAGAGGTGAAATTAGAGAGTGGCTGACTTAACTATACACAAGTCGTCGGACTGATTCTGCAGTTCAGGAGCTAATGTTTAATGCAGTGGTTCTAAAACTGGTCTGGGACCCACCATTGCCCCTTGACGACGGGTTACGACCCAAATTGACCTCTTTTGTCTTCTCTATAAACAAACATATCTCGCGTAGTCGGTGTACTTGCGTTTCACCGTGGTCAATTAGCATATGTAAACAAACTCTGCAGGTGTCCATTAGCATTACAGGGCATCATCACCAACCAGTGTTAACAAGTGTGAATCAACGGCACTCAGGTGCATAAAAAATCCCCCTCAAAATAAAAGCAAGCCCCCCCCCGTTGAAAGCCACTGAAAATGGGTTCGAAAATGGTTTCTTATATTTGTGACGAATATTCATTAGTTTAATGAATATTCGTCACAAATATAAGAAAGCTTGTGTCAGCATTGCTCAGGTGAGAGACTTTTTTTGATAAAAAGTCAAATTCTGTTGAGCTTCTCTCTCGGGGGCTGGACGTGTCCAGTCGATCATTTGCCGTTAATCGGCTTTGTTATGGCCCCGTAAACCTCTCAGTGCTATGGAGCACAATCCCATTAAAATGACCTTGACTATAAGCAGGGGGAAGAAAGGAGGAGGGTGTGGATAATTATAGATGAAAGGCTCATGGGCCCCTGTTGTGACTACTTGCATTCACAGCAAGGCCCCAAAGCTTCACTTTTACCCGGCGCCACCATTGTTTCAGTGGTGGGCTGGAAATTGCGCTTTCAACAAGCAAGGCCACGGATGCGTGATAAAATATAACAAAATAACATTCATCTGCTTTGCTTTGAAGACATGAAAAAGGCTGCATGTTTGTTTTTCGTATCATATTATTCCATTCTATTTTATTCTGAATGCCCATGAGAGAGCAGGGGATGAGTAATACCAGTACCTCTCTCGACGTGTTCTCTAAGGTCACACCGAGAGCAGAACCAACGATCCTGAGGTCGCCCTGTCCTGCTCTGCCACTCGTAACGGACATGTTTGATCACTTCTCTTACAGTTACATCACCTATGTTGTGTGTCTTGTCTGCTGGTGCCAGTTTTGCGCAAACCATTAAGCTGAATTGAATTCTCGAAATGAGAAGGAGCTTCGCTGCTCCCTAACATCTCAGAGATGATGGAGAATACTTGGTGATAGGATTGGAGAAAATTGTATCTCATAATTACCCAAGGTCCTTTACTCGGAAGGAGTAGGTGGTATAGAACATTGGGGTGTAGCTATCAATGTCCAATGCTCACGCCTCTAGAAAGGCTTAGGACCAGGAAGTACATTTTGTGGAAGACTTTCCCCGTCTACATCACTTGACATGAAAAATGTGTTTGTATCTGAAGCAACTAGGGTAGGGTTGTCAAAAATACAGCCAGACAGAGGCTTCAATCCGGCCCACTTGATGACTTTTCAAAATGAAAAAAATTACAAAAAAACACTTATCGAGCACAATCTGGAATTAGACACATTTCCCCACTTAATTATGTCACGTGACTCAGTTTGAGTTGTCCGGGACAGATGATGTTGGTTCGACAATGTGTGTGGTCACTCCTGAGAGGAGCACCTCTGGGTCATGGTGCAGGCATGGACTCTGGAAACCTCCACAAGAGGGAATCTAACACAGAGGAACTCCTGGAGGTGTTGCTAAGCTGTTGAGTTGCTGACTTTGAGTCTCTGCCAGGACGCCAACAGACCTCCTGGATACCCGTTACTACACACACCTGTCGATGTTACCTTACATCTGAGTTTTAGGTGCACACATTTCTAAAAGACAGCACATATGTGGCTGGAGACTTTAACCATGTGGACTTAAGATCTGTGCTCCCTACATTTTACCAGCATGTTACATGTGCAACGAGAGGTCATAACGTGCTGGATAAGGTTTACAGCAACATCAAGAACGCATTCAAAGTCTCCCCCCTCCCCCATCTCGGACAATCGGATCATCTGTCCCTGTTTCTCACCCCATCGTACAGACCTCTCATTCAGGGAACAATGCCTGAGGTGAGACCCACACGGATATGGTCTGAAAATGCCATCCCGCAGCTCCAGGACTGTTTCAACACCACCAACTGGGACATTTTTGCACAGGACAATCTATCGGACTATACATCCACGGTTCTGTTTTATATTAAAACGTGTATGGATAATGTCACGGAGGAGAAAATGGTGAGGCATTACCCAAATAAGAAACAGTGGATGAATAGTGAGGTGAAACAGCCGCTGAAGGACAGGGACACCGCGTTTAGGTCTGGAAATAAGGAACCGTACAGCTCATCCAGATCCAACCTGAGGGGGGGCATTAAGCGGGCAAAAGCAGCATATGCCAGGAAGATCGAGGGACACTTCGCAGAAGGGAACCCTCGACGTGTCTGGCAGGGCATCCGCAACCTCGTCAACATGAACAGCTCCAGTGCTCCCACCACCAGCAGCAGCCGTAATCTAGCTGAGGAGCTCAATCAATTCTTTTCAAGATTTGAGGTTCGAGAGGAGGAGGATGCCACTATGCTGCTGCCCGCTGACGGCCTGGCCCTCACTGTGACCACGGAGGAGGTCAGGAGGGTGCTCCGGAGTGTGAACCCGTCTAAGGCTGCTGGTCCTGATGGTGTCCAGGGGAGGGTATTGCGGGGATGTGCAGACCAGCTAGCAGGGGTTTTTACCACCATCTTTAACCTCTCGCTGGCTGCCTGCACAGTCCCCAGCTGCCTGCAAAACGCCGTTATCGTACCCATCCCCAAGGGCCCGTCGATCAGCAGCCTGAATGACTACAGACCTGTGGCTCTCACTTCAACTGTGATGAAGTGCTTTGAGAGACTGGTCCTGAGGCATGTCAAATCCTTACCGCCTCCCAGCCTCCATCAGCACCAATTCGCTTACAGAGCCAACAGGTCCACAGGTGATGCCATCAACACAGCCCTCCACACGGTGTGTCAACACCTTGAAAAATCTGGCAGTTACGCGAGGATGTTGTTTGTGGACTTCAGTTCTGCTTTTAACACACTTGTTCCGAGCAGACTGACGTCCAAGTTGTGTGGTCTGGGAATCGGCGAGCGCACCTGCAGATGGATCAAAGACTTTCTCACTGACCGTCTGCAGTCAGTCAGGCTGGGGGACCATCGTTCCTCAACCCTGTCTGTGAGCACTGGGGCTCCCCAGGGGATGACACTACCGTGGTGGGGCTGATTCACAACAGTGATGAGACGGCCTACAGGGAGGAGGTCCTGAACCTCGCTGCCTGGTGCTCCCTCAACAATCTGGCACTCAACTCCTCAAAAACAAAGGAGTTGGTGCTGTACTTCAGGAGGAAGAAGGTGGAGCTTGCTCCTCTTCTCATCCGAGGGGACCTGGTAGAGAGAGTCAGTGACTTCAGCTTCCTGGGCAAGTACATTTCTCGGGACCTCACATGGGGCACCGACACCGATGCCCTTGTGAAAAAGGCACAGCAGCGGCTGTACTTTTTAAGGTCACTGAGGAGGGTTCAGGAGCAGCCCTCCGGCTGACAAGAAGGCCCTGGAAAGGGTCAGGAAGTCAGCACAGAGGACCACAGGGGTACAGCTGTCCTCTCTGTCGGACCTCTACATCACCAGGTGCCTGCGCAGGGCCACCAGCATCACCCGTGACAGTTCACACCCGGGGCACAGCCTGTTCTCGCTGCTGCTCTCAGGGAAGAGGTACAGGTCCATCCAGGCCCGCAACCCCAGATTCGCAAACACCTTCTATCCAAGTGCAATAAGAGTGCTGAACACACAGCAGCTGTGGTTCCTGGTGGCCAGGAACTGAACACACAGTAGCTGTGTGTTCAGCCACACCCGTGCAGTATATTTATATTAGAGCCACTCTGCTGCACTGTGTACAGTGTGTATTGTATTGTATGTACATTATACCACGTCCTCCTGCTGTAAATAGTGTATAATAATGTATATTTTGTTTTTATTATTTTTAATTTTATTTTTATAGACTTTGTATTTAGGGTACCCCTGTTGTTTCCCTCTTAGCACCACCAGAGTTGTCCTTCAATCTCGTTGTACATTGTGTATAATGACAATAAAGGCATTCTATTCTATTCTATTCTTCTACATATCACCCTTGTTGGGTTGTGTTTACCCACCACGTGAGAAAGGTACATATTACCATGTGTGTTCAAACAAATATGTCACATGATTCTAATGTGACCCAAACTTAATCACCATGGCGTGTTCTTTTCTTTCTGTAGCTGTGAGGCGGTGCAGCAGTCGGCCTCCCTGGGCTTCTCAAAGTGGCATGTTATGGCTGTCTAGTGGAACACCTCGACCGCACGGACACGAAAACATGAAGGTGACAGGCCTGCTCATCATCATCTTCGGCTCCTGTCTGATGTCGGGGAGTCTAGCGAAGCCACAATTCCCTGGTAAGTTACCGCGCTGTTAGTCAGAAGTCGCACAAACAACAAGTGAGCCGCACGTGACTCGATGGGAGAAGCGGCAGCAAGGGTTATTTCAGATCGCAGGAGAATGTTTGGTGGACTTAAGGGACTTACGTTTATTTTGACGATGGGATTTCCTGTTTTATCTTTTGGGATTGTTAAACAGGACATTTGTGCCGCTTTTGAGAATAACAGGAATTTCTTGTGTAAATGCATTTTCTAAAAACGGATCATCCCTGGAAGAACTCTCCTTGTCAAATTGTCAAACATAGACAATTTAAGACTAAGACCAATTAGAACTGTGGCTAACACTTATCTAAATGATTGATTAATCTGTTACAGGTGCAGTGTGTAAGATTTGATGACATCTAGAGGTGATGTTGCATGTTGTATCCATCACCTCACCCTCACCCTTCTGAGCATGCAGGAAAAGTTATGGTCAACTTCAGTTGTCATTAAAACTCAAAAGATGTCAAGTACAGGCCACTTTGGACTATTGTAAAAACATGGCGGCCCCTGTAGAGAGGACCCGCTCCTCATGTAAATAGACATTAATGGGCTCATTTTTGGATACAAATAAAACATTTACATGATAATAAATTCATTAAAATGTCATTGTTTTGTAATATTTTTAGAAGTGACAGAAATGATCAAAATCTTACACACTGCACCTGTAAATATCTTTCCAAGTAACTCATTAATGAAGAGATTTATTAACTCTCATAAAATAATAAAAAACATAGTGCTGAAGAACCAAAGATGACATACTCAAAATCATGTAATGTCTGAATACAATCTAAAACAGTTTCATTCAACCAATTAGCAAACAATGGAATGATTGTAAATTATTTTCCCTTGTTTTGCATTTGCATTTTACAAACCTCAAAATAATGTACAGTACGTGTCCATTGTGATTCTCAGATCAAGAGAAGGAGCCTAAGTTTTGGAATGCTTGGGCCCAGCGGACCCTGAAGAATGCTCTGATGATGCAAAATCTCAATACCAATAAAGCCGACAATCTTATCCTCTTCCTCGGAGATGGTAAGTCCCTACATCCACAACAGCAACCCTCATTCTTGTGTGGAGGCACCTCAAGCGTTGACGGCAGTCTTCACCACATTCTCCTTGTCATTTGGACTAAATGACAGACTAAGGAGTTATGTGGAATTCTGTTCTGTGTTGCAAAGGTGAGCAGCAAATGACTGTCTTGTATCTGTGCTGGGACACTGACTGGTTGCATAGTAATTACGTTGAACCCTCCATCAGGCCTCTGCTCTGTGTTTGGACTACACGCATTCTTGCACGCCACAGCTCATGTTAGCACAGTTACAGAATAACAGCGCATTTGGAAAAAAGATGTCAATCTGTAACCTGAGGCGATTGTCTAACTGGAAAATGTTTAAGCACAAACGTGTTCCCCAGTAATTCACTGCCCAAGGAGACTTGGCTGTAAATTGACCCATTTCCTCTTTGTGTCTCTGTGGACACCCTTTGCGGTAACAATGACTTGATCATCTTGTAATAAAAATGGAGTCCAAAGCAAACACTGTGACCCTAAGGCCACACCCACATCATAAAGAGAATGATCAAGGAAATGCATCTTGAAAGAAAAAACAATGGCACTGTTACATGTTTTTGTCTAGGAATGGGCATTCCCACGGTAACAGCCGCCCGCATCCTGAAGGGGCAGCTGAATGGACAGAGCGGAGAAGAGACGCAACTGGAGATGGACAAATTCCCCTTTGTGTCGCTGGCAAAGGTCTGACTTGCTTAAACCTGTGCATTATACGGTTAAAGCAGCCCTCCAGACTAACTTTATCACCGAGGAGCTCTGGTGCTCCCAACCTGAACAACCATAAGAAGCTAGGAGCATTAGTAACCTAATGGCTACACCGAGTTTACTCCTCTTTAGTTATGTTTTGAAGCTGGAAAAACAGATACTGCTGCGTGAACGATCTTAATTTGTAAAAGGTGGATTGAGGACAAAGCACATCATTTGTTGCCACCAACGTTTTTATGATAATACACATACATTGACTGCCACAGATTCAACACAGAAAGAGGGAGATCACAAATGTCCAAGGGTTTGCCCAAAATCTGACCTCTCCTTAAACAATGTTAATACATAACAATGAACTCTGTCTGTTCTTGCAACTAAGTATATAAATATGCATCTGCAATAAGGAAGAAGGTCATAACTCTACAATGCAACTTATATTGCTATAACTGCAACAACTGGCAACTCCAAAAGCAACAGTAGATAAGCATCTACCAAAAGCATCGACACACAACAGGACATGTGTCCAGCTGCTGTAAAGTGAGCTTTCTCAACTGTATTTTTGATATCACATTTTGTTCTTATATCTGTATATATAATGGACTCGTTTGTGTACGTCAGATGCTTCTCAAAAACAGCTGTAAGGGTTGTTTACTTACATATACTGATATTATATATACATATACACACACAGCAGCAGTGTGGGGCGCAGTGCATACTCGTCAGAGAGTAAAGAATACCTGTACCTTTCCGCACACAGTATAGTATCGTTTCGAATACTTGAGTGCCGCAGTACTTATTAAGTACTGGTTTACCGTCCAATCCTCATGCGCCTCATCACACATTTATGGGCGCACTGCATGATTTTTGGGCTAATATGTGCCTAAAATGGGCGCACTCTGGAGGGCTGTACAGGGCCATGTATTGATCTGGCTTTGGCCATCGGTGGCTTCCTATCAAAGGCCTGTGACCAATGGGTCATGTGAACGTGGCTGTGGCATCTTAGCACGGATGTCAAGTTCACACAGCTGAGATCGCTATGACGATATACAATCCTCTTTTCTTTGTGTGGTCTGATCGCATGCCACTGTCCGATGTGTCGTTGCAGACGTACAACACAGACGCACAGGTGCCAGACAGCGCTGGCACAGCCACAGCTTACCTTTGCGGGGTGAAGGCCAACGAGGGCACAGTGGGCGTGAGTGCAGCAGCTGTCCGATCCCAGTGTAAGACAACGAAAGGGAACGAGGTCACCTCCATCCTCAAATGGGCAAAGGACGCAGGTACAGCTACACAACTCCTCCTGAACGTGCTTACTTCTTCACCTACGCTGTATAGTGAGTCATCTGCCATTTATAGCAGATTTAAAAGTAGTCTCACATAATTGCTTCAGATCCTGTGAGAGGTTCAATGCTTTCGCTTAGGAGTCCCACAGAACAACATTTGATTTTGAATTAACCTTTCGAGGATACATCTGTGATATGTAAGACAAAGTCATAAGAACACAGCAGAAAAGGAAATGAGATGAGAAAGGAATTTGCTCCTCTGGATTTTACAAACACGGCAGTGTGGATAATAAAGGGGTGGGTGAGGGTCACTGTGTATGTGTGTGTGTGTGTGTGTGTGTGTGTGCGGTTTGGTGGGGGGGGGGGGGGGGGGGGGGGGGGGGGGGGGGATCAGGGATCACAGATAAGAAGAAACCCAATCATTCCTCTGGGACATGGCTGGCAGCAGATGACTTCCCGTGCAAAGCAAATAGAAATGTGTTTTTCAGCAGGTCAGTTAACGAAACTGTTCTGTTCTTGCCTTACCGGTAGTTCTTTACTATTCATACTTAGATGATGTTTTTGATGTTAGCCATTGATCATTGGTAGGCACTATTGTTTTAAAATGTTGAGCACCCTCTCTATAATTGCCTGTAACCTCACTATCACTACTGACTGTATCTACCTGCAGGAAAGTCCGTGGGAATCGTGACTACAACGCGTGTCAACCATGCGACTCCCAGCGCTGCTTACGCTCACTGTGTGGACAGAGATTGGTACTCGGACAACGAGATGCCAGAGGATGCCCTGCAGGACGGCTGCAAGGACATCGCCAGGCAACTCTTCGAAAACATTCCCAACATTGATGTGAGTGGAGAGAGTGGATTCAGACAGAGAGAGCATTATCTTGTGTCTTATGCCAAGACTGCAATTTTGGTTTCTCATCTGTGTTTTGCAGGTCATTATGGGCGGAGGCAGGAAGTACATGTTCCCCAAAAACATGTCAGATGTGGAGTACCCCGATGTGATGAAGCACAGCGGCACACGCAAAGACAGGAGGAACCTTGTACAGGAGTGGATGGACAAGATGAAGGATAAGGTAAATTCTTGCTCCTCTTCACTCTTCTGTTTGCTTCCCTCCTCTCTCTGCTGCTTCTGCCTTTATCTCTCCCATTACATTTGAATATAAAGGAGTTCAAAGTGACTGCGGCATTACCGGTCACCCTTTGCTGTACATTTGTCTTTTACTGTGCAGAGAGCCCATTATGTATGGAACAAGAAGCAGCTCTTATCGCTGAACCCAAACAATGTGGATTACTTATTGGGTGAGTCTTCGGCAGCAGTGTCATTACGAAACCCTCATTGAAGTGTAAATGAAGAGCCGTACTGTACGTGCCTGCATTTGCTGACGGCTTATTTTCCAAATTGTAATTCTGGGTTTCTCCTTGAACTGTGTTATTTCCAGGTCTTTTTGAACCTGGGGACTTGACATTTGACTTGGAAAGGAACACAGAGATGGATCCTTCACTGACAGAGATGGTGGATGTGGCCATCAGAATCCTGAGAAAGAACCCCAGTGGATTTTACCTTCTTGTCGAAGGTCTATATTGGATTCAAATTCAGTGGCTTTTTGTGTGTTTTGCTTGTACAAATCTCGGTTAGTCAAATGCTTCCAGTGTCTTGAATTGAAACCTCCATTGTACAAATGGTCTATATCTGCAATCTTAGATTCAATATTGGTAATTTTATGAAAAATGAACATAGTGCAGGACTCGCCAGCAACTCTGTTATAACCAAATCTGACTTGTCCTTTCTAAAATCGTACTTAAACATAGGCTAGTTTCACCTTTCCTGTGTTGTTTGTCCTCGAAATATCCCAGCAAAAACGTCGGAGTGCATTCCTGCACTGATAATTTATAACATCCGCTTGTCGCTGACTGACTTCCGAGCTCAATCTTGGGTCCCACAGATTGTTATGAGACAGAAAAGGGTAATCTGTCTTTCAACATGTGACTATTATTCTCGGTAGCAGAGGTCAAGGGATGTGTACAAGTTGAGAGGAAGTAAAGCAGTGAAACAAACAGACCTGGATTTCAAACATCACCACAATACCCTACGCCGAGGGGCACCAGCTTGCCCCGTAGCCTGAGGTTCTAGCTTTCTTTATACTAGTTGATTGTAATATGTTGGAGGTTTGAGCCTTAGGAGGAACTACTGCCAGGGTAAAGAATATATCCACTGAGGTCTTGCTTAGGGGTAGCAGTCTTATCATCAGGAAAAAAAAACAGGAAAAACTATATTGGTATCAGTGTCCTTCCAAACAGGAATTGTGGTGTTGATAGCTAGCAGGACGAGTTAGCATGCTTGTGGATATCACAAGTAGTGGAATTTTGCTGTTGATAACCCTGTGTACTTTGCAGAAACCTACAAGTGCTTGAGTGGTGCTGATTCAAACCCCTGAACCAACACCCCAGAGCATTTGTTTGCGAATGACAATTTTGTTTTGCTTTGTAAAAACAGTCGAACTGGCACTGATGCTTATTTTCAGAGATAAGAATGTAAGCAGCGCCTCTCAAATCATATTTTTTCATTCTTTAAACCAACATATTTAGCATGCTGGACCCACTCGAAGGAGAGTTGCACCGGGTCCCCCTTGTTCAAACAGCTTCAGGCAAAGTCAAACAAACTAGTGCATCCAAAAACATACACAGGCCTCAAGTGTTCTCTCCTTCTCAAGGGGGACGTATCGACCACGGACATCATGAGGGAAAGGCCAAGCAAGCTCTGTTTGAAGCCGTGGAAATGGACCGTGCCATCGGGAAAGCAGATCTCATGACTAGCATCTACAATACAATGACGGTGGTTACTGCGGACCACTCACATATGTTCAACTTTGGAGGCTACACCACTAGAGGAAACACCATATTTGGTAGGTAGTTGATTTGATGAAGATCAGTTCTATTTATCTGAAAATAGTTTCATGCCGAGTGAAAATGCCCAATGCTCTCCATCCGCAGGTCTGGCTCCTTGGGTGAGTGACGTTGACCAGAAGCCATTCACCTCTATTTTATACGGGAATGGACCAGGTTACAAACTTGTCAACGGTGCGAGGGAGAATGTGTCCACCGTTGATTATCGTAAGTACACACATGTAGCCCCCGAGATAGTCCTCCCCCACTAAGCCCCGCCCCTTGCAGCTAGCTTTACTTAGTTATCTCAGAGTAACAGTACCACATAAAGATTTGTGGATTTAGTTGAGCAAAGGGTTTCATTTGCAATACAGGGTGTTCCCATTCTGTCAGATGCATCACCATTCTATTAATGGCATTGTCTCGGTCTGTATTGGGGGGGGAGCGGTAAAGGGATCATATATATATATATATATAAGTTGATACTGTGCTATTTTCAGGGTACCTAATAATTGATGCAAAGCCAGTTATCTCGGTACAGACTCCTGTGAAGATCTGAAGGCACCAAAGAAAAGTCACCGAGTATTTTCCACTACACTGGTGATCAAATCACAAGTTAACAGCTCTGCCAAAGGCGAACATATCGATATCAGACTTGCGTCTCTGTTTGAACTGATCAAAACAGAAAAACAACAACCATCATTTACTCTTTGAGAACGGCAATGACATGTCCGTTTATTTGCATATAGAGTGGAGAAGTGCGATCTGATCACAAGTGGTCACTGCAGGCTCATGTGGGGATGAATTCTAATGCCGGGTGTAAACTGAATATGGGGTGAGCTAAGGAGTGGGCTGCCCGCTCATGACTGAGCTTCTCCGCATGAATGTTTTTATCAAGGCTAACACAGCAAATTGCGATAGGGCTCAGGTTGACACGTCACCCAGTACATTTCTTTCTTTACAAATGATCTGAAAATCCAATTAAGTGTGATTATTTTCTGCTGTTAACGCTAACCCTAATCTCTATGATGGTTCTTGCAGAGGAAAACAACTACCAGGCTCAGGCAGCTGTTCCTCTGTCCATGGAGACTCATGGAGGAGAGGATGTCGCAGTATTTGCCAAAGGTCCCCTTGCCCACCTATTTCACGGGGTCCATGAGCAGAACTACATCCCCCACGTGATGGCGTACGCAGCCTGCATCGGCCAGAACAGGGAACACTGTATGTCAACTAACGGGGCTGGGCCCCTTTCAACCCCCGTCCTCTCAAGCATCATAACCCTTCTCACAGTTACCCGACTCCTCTGCTGACTTACCTCTGACGGAAAGATTTGACACTGAAACCAGGGGCAACTGAATGTATGAGTGATGAGGCAGCGAAATATCATGGTATGTGTCCCACCTTGTGCAAAGATCAAGCACTGAAACCCCGCCCCCAGATACCACTGTTTTGTCCATTAATGGGAGTTTTACAAATCTCTTAACCAATAAAATGATGTAAAGCTAAAGTTTCCGAAAACACTTCTTTGCATTTTGATATCGAACAAATAATTGCATTGTAAAACCTCAACAGCTGTGTTAGAACGTAATAACTTCCGCTGTACCCATAAAAAATACTGCGACAGAGAACTTATTTTCTTAATGTCACACACATGTTGTACTTTTCCACCCACACCGTTGAGGTCTGTGTGGAATGCGAATGGACTGAAGCCCCTCATCCCTTGGCGTCACACGCTCACTGGGAAAACAGAGGACTCATGTTGGCTGAAGCATGAAAAAGGGGAGGTTTAGTGCTCGATGTGTATGAAATGAAATTCTCATGCCGTCCCGCATTATCAGCACACATACACAATAATGGCTGCATAGAATATGCTGACTGAGGGCCTCGGGCGCCACTTCATGCGTTTATGTGATCTTGCTTAGCTGATTAGTTTTTTAACTTGCGCTTCTTGGCAGCTACAAATCCTCATCCTGTAATCCTGTTTCATCTTTTGTATTCTATATTTAGAGGTTTAGGATGATCGCTATCAGGTTACATTGCATGAACATTCAAGTGGGCTCTCAACTTCATCTTCCTTGTGGACCTGTGTGATATGTTAGATTGATCTTGTTTCCAGAATAGAATAGAAGAATAGAATGCCTTTATTGTCATTATACACAATGTGCAATGAGATTGAAGGACAACTCTGGTGGTGCTAAGAGGGAAAACAACAGGGGTACCCTAAATATAAAGTCTATAAAAATAAAATTAAAAAGAATAAAAATAAAATAGGATCTGTTGATGACAAGGTATGGCAGTAACAGACAGGCACCAGTGAAGAAGAACCTAGTCAATCATTGGAACTGGAAGTGGAATAAAGGCTTGTTATATCATCATCGAGTTACATTCATGATTAACTAAATTTATAAAGTTGGGTGCATTGCCAACACTGAGCCCAGTTCCCAAGGAAAGTGCCCAGTGCTTTCCATCTGCAGGTCTGGCTCCTATGTTGCGTGACGTTGACCAGAAACCATTCACCACAATTTTCCTTTTCCTCATAGACCAGCTTTAAAAGAGAGACATGTTGATTGAGCAACTGAGTCAATACGGAATAGGAAATTTGGAACCACACATTTAACGGCTTCCCAGAAATGACACTTGCCCAGGAAATTCTCTGGAACAGTAAGATGTCCAATGGATGTTCCAATCAATAAAAACACAGAGCGCCCTCAGTGAAATTTGAATATCATGGACTGGCCTGCAGCGTTCTCGACACAAGAGGATTGGAAATAATATGGGGAAATAATTACACAGAAACTTTTAAAAGCGAATACGTGAATACGCTGTTACATAAGCTAAAACACTGAGACATTACCCAACGTATTTGGCTGCTCCTATCGACCTGTGGTGAGCAATTACTGTGTGAAGTGACTCAGGATGCAGCTTCGAAGCTATGGTCTCAACGGTTTAAAAAGCAATACCACAGAAGAAGCTAGAACATATCACTTCACTATAAACAACCATTTTTGGAAAGTTCCCGAATGGTCCTTTCGCGACAAATCTATGGAAAACTGACTTTAATATTACATTAAATTAATCTGACTTAAACTTACTTCCGAGTAACCTTCATCTCTGTCTCAGCAAATGTTCTGTGTTTATCAGCTATTTGCCTGTGCCATGAGATTTCACTTCCTGGATGTGATAGGAACGCCCACAAGAATCAGATGTTAATGGACCCACAGAAAGTTCTGACTGTGTCGTCAATGACACCAGTGACATCATCAAACATCACCTAACAAGTCACCTTAATCTCCGCATGCTGCGACAGCTCCAAGCTTTCCATCTCACCCCCTTGTCGCACTCTATCTAACCCCACTGCTTTGATTCATCCACTTTTAATTTGAGTGACATTTGATAGCAATCCGTCTACATCTCCTCAATCTGTAGGATGATCTCAAGGCCCTTTGAGTCACTGCGGGCAGGGTTGAATAATTGAAAGAAGAAGAGAGTTGAGATTACAGAGGCTCTGACAGATCAAACTAAGAATGTAGCATGAGGCTGACAGCTGTGAGGCGGTTGTATGAAAAGGAGCAGTGAGGCTGCACGAAGATGCTAATTCTCCCCTTTTCAAAGTGCACATTCTTCCCTGGGCAAGAAATCAAGCCATTGACCCCCTTTGCTTGGGTGATCCATGGAAGTGTGCACATTCTAAACTTTGTTAACGTGACCATATGGTGTTTTCAAGATACACCTCACTCTCACTTGCAGTCTGAAAGTACATGTTTTCCATATATACATTTTTAATTCTGCAAAGAGCAAAATGTAAATTATAAATTGTCATTTGCTTCATAGACTTATTTTAAACTGTGCAGCTGCAGGGTGGGCGGAGTTAGAAGGGAGCTGATTTGAATATGTGGGTGTAAAGGTCAAGGAACTCTTGAAGGGAAAGGTGATAATGAGACTGAGTATCAAGGGTTCAATTGGTTTCAAGCAAGAAACTCTGAATTTCAATTATGCTGTTTCTACTGTATGGCACAGTGTGTAGGATTCAGTGCCATCTAGTGGTGAAGTGGCATATTGCAGCTGAAAACCTCACCCTGCCTTGCGTGTTTTCCTGAAGCTGTTTATAATCTCTGTAATCTCATATTGTTTCCAGCTGGGAAGAGGTGAACACGTCTAATCGCCTTGTTCTTCACCCCTCGGCTCCCATCATCCCTCTGGGGGCATCTAGCATGAGGGCTAATCCCTCTGCCGCCAGCGAGGGCAGAAAGAAATAACACTTGGGCCTGACTTCGGCATATAGTATTTCTGTTTGGCTTCTCCAATTCCTCCCCGTGCCGCCTTAACCACAATCACAACACACCAGAAAATGAAGGGAACACAATTCATTAAAAATGCAGTTGGAGACATGCACAGGTGTCGTGGATTGGTGGGGAGTTATTCACTTGATGCATTTTCACTGGGAAAACAAATAATCAAGGCAGCTGCTGTGTGAGTGATTATGCAGCTGATTTCCACTCACTAATTGTGCTCGAGAGTCCTCCTTTGTCAGCCAAACTCGTTCCACCTGCACCAGCAGACTGTTACCCATTGATAAGGTAATCTCTTATCACGCTATCCCAGAATGCACAAAGTCAGCCTCCCGTTCACTTCCGAGGGGAACAGCTTCCAAGGGAGCCGATGAGTGCCATCACTAATTAAAACAGTGGGAGTGGCTTGTGCATATACAGAACACAGATGTATGTTTTCTGCTGTTTTCACAATGTCCTTGACTTTGAGAATGCCTGTGGACTCCAGGTGCGCGCTGGCTTTTGATCGGACCGGGTCGACACATACACTCTTTTCCAAATCACCCATTATCAGGTCTGTTCTGCAACAGGTAACATGTTTGATTCCCTTGCACTGGGGCAGCACTATGGCGCATAGTCACTCTCTAGCTATATGAGTATGAAACACAAATGATTGTAATGACGCATTCTTTTACAACGTGGAGAAGCAATTAACAACTTTCATTTCATCATTTGAATGAAGATGCAACTCTAGTGAGAGAGTGAGAGAAGATTTTTTT
>JAFBJT010003653.1:193269-212087 GCA_016785325.1 Chascanopsetta lugubris | reverse complement strand
TGGAGAAGCAATGAACAACTTTCATTTCATCATTGAATGAAGATGCAACTCTAGTGAGAGAGTGAGAGAACATTTTTGAGTGGGGTTCCCATGGTAACATTGTCCTTTCTAGTTGTCATTACCAGCACATTGGTATTGGTAGACTTGGCACATCAGTGTAAAAACAAAGCCTCGCAAGACAGGAGGACAATTTACCGACAATGAATATACAAGGTGTTAATCAGACTTTTATATCGCTGATTTGCCTGGGATCAGATATTCCAGCTATATCCTCGAATGTTGATGAGCGAACAGCTTTGGTCGTCTTTATGGAGTTTGTTTATAATTAGAGGCATTTTTGCCAAATTGAATAACAATGGATCAGATCACCACGTTGACCCTCAATCAACTGTGCAAGGTCTCAGAAGTTTGACACAACCACAACCACACTATCTTATACGTTGTGTCACATGCTCAGGTGATGTAAAAGAAAAACCAGCCTGCTCATTTTCAAAATATGAATTTAAGCAGAGATGCTGCAAATCTAGCTTGGTGTTCCCACCCAAAGACCTTTACCTCATTTACTAGTTCAAATGTGTTCCAGACCTGTCCTTTTTAATGCAAAATTCAAATTGCCTAATCTCACCTTCGACAAATTACAAAGAATTAACATGCACACACACAAATGTCTGGACATCGCAACCGAATTTGTTCAAACTTCAAAAAGTCTTTGGAGATTGTGTTCTGGGAATTCCGTATTTTCGAGGTCACGGATTTTTACTTTCCCTATCTCATAACACATTTGTTTTGGGCAGATTCAAGATCAAAACGTCTCTCGTGACAAGCGTTTATTCGTATACACTTTGAAGTCCTTTTCAGACTGAATTCGGAGTCTCATAAACAAAGCTTGTGGTGTGATTAAATGTTTTGAACATGGGCATAACATTACGAAACACTACAAGTTATTCAACACAGCTTTTAGAGATTCCTCAAGGCTCGTGTACGAGGAAGCCTCTCCTGTAGATACAATACATAATTTGCACAAAATTCAATAAGTGATGAAATAGAAAAAACTATCCTGGTCATTAAAATCTAGTTTGGTATTCCCACTCAAAGACCTTTCCCTCATTTACTAGTTCAGGTCTGTTCCAGACCTTTCCTTTTTAATGCCTAATTCAAATTGCCTAATGTCATGGTGGACAAATTACAAAGATATATGTATCTCCACACACGTTATTACTCACCAAAACTTTCTGCAACATGAACCAAGGTTACAGTGGCACCAACTCGCAACACAAACAAAGCCACACTCTGAGCTTTAGAGGCTCCAGACTTCCAGGAGGAAGGAAGAATCTTGAAGCCACGCAGCTTGCGCAGGCTTCAGAGGGATAAGACCACACTGTGTATGGAGCCATGTGATGGCGACGATTGCCAATGATGACTGATGCACATGGTAGAATCTAGTATGTCCCGTTCCCCTTTCAAAATCCAAATTTGACAGTAAAGGATTCCTTCTGTTTCTTATTAATCCTTCAGTTGCACTGTCCAGTAGCATGTGCTAGATTCATCATCTCTACCATGTGTCTCTCTCTGCTCCTGCCCTCTTCTGTCCCATGAGCAAGAGCAATGCCTCCAGTTGGAATAATATTTGGTTTGGGTGTTCTAGTGATGTGTCGATCTGCCAGGATCAACCACAGGATACTTTATGTAACTAGCAAACGCCCATTACATCACAAACACCCACTCTACATCTGGCGGATGCACGTGCAGGTTACTGGAGACAAGCCTAACTAAAGATGGCTGTACCGTTAAGTACAATCTGTTGCCCATTGGAGACAAACCTCTCAGGCAGCCAGTGTAGAAGTTACTATTATTTCACCACTCAGACAGCCACAGCCTCCGAGTGTTATGGGGACAGACAGATGAGTAAAATAAAGAGGCAGTCAGAGAGAATGTGGCTTCGAGTCTAAAAACACAGGAGGTGAATGTATGGGAATACCCATTCTGTAACAAGACCACCTGAGTCATAACGTAGTGAGACCATAGCTAATCAAGAACAGACTTCTGTTGGACGTCTTGGAGGAGCCAAGCCCCGAAGACTTGTTGACCCAAGCTGCCCAGTGTTAAGTTCTGTTATGAATCATGCTAGGGGAAGTCAGTATTGATTTCGAGCTAAACATTCATGCTATTCTAACATCCACGAGGACTCAAATGGAACTCTACCGTAAACTTGGTCAGATGCAATTTAAACTCAAAACCGTCTTTCAGGAAACAGACAGACAGAATAAAAACATGTTGAGTGATTGCACCTGTTGTTGTTTTGTTGAACGCTTCACCCCTGCACCAGCGTTCTTTCCTTTCCTGGCAGCAGAGCTTTGAGATGGAGAGCCCAACTCCTTTGTAGTCTCCTGGCTCCCACACATCCTGTCCGCCCTCTCCCTTTAGTCCCCCCCCCCCCACTCCACCAGTCCTGACTGTATTCCACAGCTGCATACATAAGTGGATCCAACATCGCACTATATATCCCTTTTGCACTGTGGAAAACCCTGTGAGGGAGTGGATGAAGGGTTGACCTTTAATGAGCTTTTTAAGCCAGGAAGCAGTGTTGGCAATAGATTAGCTGAGAGATCTACTGAGACTTGTTCAACTTCAGGTCAGGGAAAATTCAAAGAATTGAACAAATTCTACTCTGCATGACACTGATAAGTAATAGCTAAATACAGAAATAGTATGATAGTTGTTATTCAATTAATCTGGTCTGTTTAACAGCATGACACGGATCTCCTCAGGTGTGGGCAGTAAACAAGGCCAAGCTAAACCAGTAGGTGGCAGTATAGCACCTGGGCGCAGGTTGCCACGGAAAAACCAAAGAAGAGAAACCAGCTAATCCCGTGCATCAGCATGTCATGGATAAATGCAGTATGCACTATAATGCAAATTGCATTGTTTCATATACAGTTGCTCTGTTAAGAGATAGAGGCCGTGATGAGATCGGTGCCCCGAAGGAGAGATATCATCTCTGTTCCTTTTATTGTTTTCAAAGTGTGATCCTGTGAATGGGAGGGAGTGGCATTAGGTTTCCCATGGTGGATCTGAGGAAACCCAGCCGTTGATGGAAAACGCACATGCATGTTTGTTTTCCATAATGAAGAAGCTCAGGGGAGTGATTAAGAGTTGTTTTTTCAGCGCCTGGGCTGAAGGCGTGGCTCCTCTTTTACAAAGTGAGAGTACATTTATTGTCCCGTTCCGTGGCGTGGACCTGAAGGGCTCTCGGAGCTCACAGATGTTTTTTTTTTTTAATCCATCTTTGCACAGTTTTGATAAGATCTGCCTTATTACTTAAAGGTGCAGTGTGTAAGATTTGGGGACATCTAGAGGTGAAGTTGCATGTTGAACCCATCACTTCACCCTCACTCTTCTGAGCATGAAGGAGAAGCTGTGGTCGACTTCAGTTGTTGTTAAAACTCAAAAGATGCTTAGTGCGTCCATTCTGGGCTACTGTAAAAACATGGCGGCCCCCATAGAGAGGACCTGCTCCTCATGTAGATTGGTAGACTGTACATTAATGGGTTCATTTAAGTCAAGTCAAGTCAAATTTATTCATATAGCACTTTTCATGCACAAGGCAAATTCAAGGCGCTTTACAAAACAAACAATGAGCAGGGCAATACATTTCATAGCTAAGTTAAGAAAGAACAGTGAGATCAGCAGCATATTAGAACCTTGTGTTCCAATAAATAATACATCTCTTGAATTAAAGATTAAAATAGAACAAGTAGGGATAGTTATTGACCATGTACACCTAGCCTTAGTCAGTGAGGTGCAGGGATAGGAATACAAGATTAAAAATAGAACACATAAAGGGAATAGTACAGGAGGTAGAACATCATGATGGTAGACATTCATTCCATGAAATAATGAAAGGCAATGAAAACATATGTATAACACTTCAGTAGTTTAGTAGCAGTTAAAAGGCAAAGGTAAACATAAAGGTCTTTAGCTTAGTTTTGAAAATAGGCAAGGTGGGGGCAGATCTAAGATCTTCTGGGAGTTTATTCCAGCAGTTAAGGGTAATGAGATAAACTAAAATATTTAGGTGATTATTAATGAATGAAAATATCAGTCTGTCATTGTTTTTGAAATATTTCTAGAAGTGACAAAGATGGCCGAGATCTTACACACTGCAACTTGAATCAATGATCAAAGAAAACAGATAGAAGCAAACCATGATAACGCAGTGTCCGTGACACACAGCTGGGTAATCCCCAACCATCAGTGCTCTGGTTGCACAAAGCTTCTGGAACACATGACACACCATATGGCGAGGAGTTGTGAAGATGGAGCTATAGTAACTGAAATAGTACTGCCCCAGTCCACATGGTCAAACACGTAACCGTGCACTATTATACTGTTATCTGAAATAGCTGCAACTGTAATATAACATTTGGGTCAAATAAACAGAATCACATAGCTGTTACTTTCACAATATATAGCATTTACACCGTATAGCACCGTCCGCGCTGAACTAGAAACGGTGGTTGTGTCAATACCAGCAGTGCAAAATGTGTGTCCTGTCTTCTTCAGCTCTTGTTTGACCAAGCATCAATTGAGTGAACACATACCATAGGTCATGGCTTACTGGATTTATCCAGTGTGGATGAAGTGACCTTTTGGCATTATTCAGCTTTACTGTAACAATCCATTGGGGGAGGGGGAGGGGGGTGTGTTCTGAGAGAGGATCAACTCAAGTAGACATCTTTTTAATCTTACACATGACATTTTGCGAGATGGGACCAGCAGACCTGGTCGGGCCAAGAGAGCGAACGTTGGCTCCAGTGATGATGGAGTCGCAGAATGACCGTCATAACTCACCACGAAGGAATGAAACCAAGTTCCCAGGGGATTTGCAGAACCAGAGAACCAATCATCCACAGCTCCCTCAACATCTGTTTCCCCCTCTTGAGTTATCGCACATCACAGTTTGGATCAATACCCGCTGGATTTTTTTGCGGTCGGCTAAACGTTGCACGTTGGATGAAGTCCCACAATTCATCTGCTGATCACAGCAGAGAATAGCCTGCCAACTACAGCTAATATCCAATTAACCTGACTGCTGAACCCAAATCCCTTCATCCACAGGCTGCTACTGTTGATAATGCCCCCAATTTAAACACAACATTCGGGGCCCTTTGCCTTGTTACGTGGCAATTAAGAGTAGGTCGGGTTACTTCAACATTCCAGGTCCTATTGGCTCATTGAAGATGGCAGCATGTGAATGGCTGCTTGAAATTCAGCGAAAACAAGGGACCCTTTGATGGAGTGGCATGGTAATGAGTGACTGGTGCATTGACGTATTTCTGAGGGTTAATCATTGTATACATCTACGCATTCTTTGTACGCATTATCTAACAGTGTTTTCTGCATTTAACTCTTTAAGCTCTGCGGGAAAATCGATCAATCTGCGGCCAGAGCAGATTATTTTTGCGGACACAACAGTATCATGGATTTACTTTCCTGTCTCTCAAATTCAACTCATGTAAGAACAAGCATGTAAACGGGCCATAATATAACATGAGTTACAAAACATGGTGATGAGCAGACAGTGATCAGAGAATAATCCCGTGAAATCCAGACGTTATATCTGTCCATCTGGACATAACTCTGGATTAACCACTGACCACTGCTGGGAGCTAAGCAGGGGGAAGGGAAACTGAATTAAAGACAGTTCAATTGAATTCATACATTGCATGCACACAGAAAGAAGAGGGCCTTTCAACTTTCAGTGATAAGAAACGTGGAAAGGTAAACGTTGAGCTCCAGGTTGGAGAGTTCATTCATAAATTAATCATTCATGGGTTAGGGTCATTCGTTTGTTGGTTATGTTAATTTTGGTTCAGGCCCCTTCAGCTTTCAGAGTTTGGGGTCCAGACACGATGCCGATGGAGCTTTCTTTCTATTATCAAAGCAGATCGATCTATATGTGGTTCAAAGGGATGGGCTTGACACAATCAAGATGGCTGACAATGTGATTAGCATTGAGGAAGGATCTCAAGCACGGCAGTTCAGTCTGTGGCTATCTATGGGAAGTTGTGTAGTTTTTGTGTGACACAGCTGCACAAGACTGATCAGCGTAACAAGAACAAGATGGTTGCAACTATGTGATTTAGCTATTTTTTTTAGTGTGATGCGTCGATGTTGTCTTAAAGGGACAGCACAGACTACGGATATAAAGTATAAAAACCCGGATTGTGTTCCTCCAACCTGACCAACTGCCTGACCCACCCTGTGAAGCCCTGTGAGACAAACCTTGATCTGTGAATGCAGGCTATATAAATAAAACTTGATTTGATTTGATTTGTGATGCCCATTGTCTGTGAGTGTATAATGGGAAAAGACGTCTCGAGGCCGCTGCGGCCTCCCAAAACAGAAAATCAGACAAAGGATCACCCAACCATTGACTCTCACGCCACGGTAATAATTTAGAAGAACGAATTTTAACGAAATGACGCACATCCAACCCAAGTGGAGAGGTGGTAGGCTTATTTCTGCAACCACATCATTGTGTGTTTCAACGCTATTTGATCTTGGAATGCAAAATCGAAGTAAATTATGATGGTGAAGACATCCCCGACACTTAGGCTAAATAGGAACAAGGTGCGGGTGATAAACTGTGGTCTATAAAATGACACATGGACACAGTCAACTCACATGCTGGTGACACATGGCTGCGCTGGCGCTGCTGGAAGACATTGCCCAACGTGGGTTCCGGAGGCCGACTGGAATTCAGACTGCTCTACTGGTGCGTTTACACTGTTCACCTCATTAACATGTGAAGTGAATCCACTATGTTTACACTTCACTTCAGTCACTTGCACTGTGCTTCTCCTTTACATATACAGGGATCAGACTTTGATTTCGCACACGCACTGCACTTTATGTACACTTCTGTATATTCATATTGAGTCCCGTTGCTTCTATATTGCTGCATTTTTCCACTGAATTTTTTTTAGTATAGTATATTTCTTTATTATATGTCTATCGTAACTTTGTTTATTATAACTTTGTAGTGTTCTTCGCAGGCAGCAAAGTAAGAATTTCATTGTACGGGGAAACGCTGCTTGCTTACTGTACATATGACAATAAACACTTTGAACATGAACTTGAACTTTCTACACTACATCTGAGCATGTGTGAGTTGATGAATCTTTTTTCTGGATTCTCGGACTAATCACTTGACTCGGGAATAAAACGATGCATAAATTAACCAGTGATTAAAAAACCATTAGATGAAGCCCTGCCTACGTGGAACTGGAAGCTGAGCCAAAGAACAGTAGTTTCACATTGATCGTGCCACTGTACCGTGATCACAAGGTCGACGCGACGACAAACCCACCGCTATAATAAGGGACACTCATCATCATTCATTCACAGTCCTTGGAAGTTGTGTGTAAAGCGCTGTAGTGAGAAATGAGAAAAAACTGGAAGGACAGCATCAAACAGAAATCAATGACGTTAGCTTCGGAACACTGGAAATCGACCACCTGACGTCGCTCCGCACAAAATACTCGAGACTACAAGCCTGTGACGATAAAAAATCCAAGAAATTAAATCCTTCAAAAATATCTCAGAAAATAGAACATCACTAAATCACTTCAGATTCATAGAAACACATTGGACAGTGTTGAGAACAGCACCCCTGAGAATTGAAATGGTCATTAAAGGCAAATAACAACGCTAGAGAAAATGATGTGTGGAGTGTTTCATTATTGCAGGCTGTCATGTGGAGGTAAACGTCACCGCTGAAGGTGAGTAATCTGGCCGAGGATGGCTCGCTATATTGTGGTCCTACTTCCTGGTTCATCCAAAAATGGGCAAAAAGGCGGAGCACAGGTAGAGCTGTGAGTGGGCCCATGGTGCTGTCACATCACCCGCAGTACGTGACAGGTCGCCCCTTAATTATGCACCATTTCAAACCTGGACAGAGTAAGAGTAAGCTCCGCCCCCGTACAGTTGTCACGGGAAAACATGTGACTCACTGAGACCAAATCATAGTTTGTACCAGGCTTTAAACATCTTTAGTTCACCTCTAAAGTTGACCATTTTAAGTCTATGGGGATTGACTGGTGTTTGGCGCCAACCTCAAGTGGACACTCTGTGAACTGCAAGTACCAGGAGAATTCGCCAAATCCTTCCCCCGAAAGTAGCGGCTGTGCGAGCTGGTCTCAGTATGCACACTTGGTTGATCTCAAATAACAACAAAATGTATTATTGGAATGCATTCCACGGAATTCTAATGATCAGATTTCACCATTTTCCCATTTTACAGAATAATCATTTACGTCAAAACTGTTTCCAAAGAACAAACGTGTGGCTGCCTCTGTGTGTGATAGGGAGACTAATATATCCACTCTGTTGTTTATACTGTGTCACAGATGCTATCAGAACCCAGTACTAGCAAGTCTGTCGAGCCTTTTTATTGGATTCCAGCCACTCCACTGCACTGCTCGGATTTTGTGTTTTTTTTTTTGTCATCATTCCCAGACTTAATTGGCTCTGGCTGTAATTTAGCTACTGCAAATTCCTCATCTTCGCACCATCAACATCAAAGTATAGAACATAACTATCATCCTATAATTCAGATCAGGGTGTCACAGTGACAAGACAGCGAGGTGAGGGAGTTTCTACTGATTAATGGAGGCCGGTGACTATGGTAACACTGAGCTATTCCTGAGTTCCACGATGCCATTGTTTTCCTCTTTCTGGTCTTTGTTAATGTGTAACTATAACACTTTGGGTTTTTGACCCAAAATGGCTTCCCTGGACAAGTTCTGAGTGGTGGATTAGTCAGCATGATTATTGTAGATCATCTATAGGCATCAGAGGGGGTTCTTTAAAGGTGCAGTGTGTAAGATTTGGTGACATCTAGAGGTGAAGTTGCATGTTGTATCCATCACCTCACCCTTCTGAACATGCGGGAGAACATGTGGTCGACCTCAGTTGTCATTAAAAAAAGATGTTTAGTATGTCCACTATGGACTACTGTCACCAAATGTCACTGCACCTTTAATCTAGATTGACTTCCAGGTTTGTGATGAGGTGTAACACAGCTGTTTATGAAAATCGCCTGGGAAATTGTCTCTTGAAATGTAAAATATATATTTTCGTTTGGTTTGGATCCTCGCCTTATAACAACAGGTCCGATCCTCCAACTGGGGCCTTCCCTTCTTGACTCGGCCCGTTCTCTCACGGTGCGAAGACAAACATTAGTGGAGAGGAAAAGTTGAGAACTTGACTGTGTCTATGTGTTGGTGCACACACGATGACAACGGCAGAAGATCACACACTGTGTCAGGCTCCAGTGGCTCAAACCTTAACAGGATGGGGACTAGAGCCAAGAGCAACTTATCCACAGTTCACGTAGACCACAATAAACAAACAATGAAAATGGAACCTCCCATTTCAAAAGACTTACATAACTCCAGACACTAAGTGTGCCAGTGAATCATATTCCTACGTGTGGAGGTATGGAGCATCAAGCTGCGCTCTACCGCACATTTCATGATTGCCAAAAGATATAAGGGCATAGCTTAAGCATTAAAGGTGAAGTACGGCAGATTCAAATGAACATATTGACATTCAACAGGCAGAAATGCAATATAGAATAATTATACTGATATTCATGAGTCACCTTAAACTACAAAATCTTAATATTGGACTCATTGAAATTTCTTTATTTCTTTATTACTTTATATTCTATAACTACTTGTTGTTTTAGCAATTTTTTTTCTCTTTTTTCTTATTTAAAAAATGTGCACATTTCCCCCCTAATACTCTGACAACTCTGTCACTGAGCAGCTGTAACGTATGAATTTCCCCATTGAAGGATGAATAAAAGCGCTCTATTCTATTCTATTCCATTATGGTGGAAACTGAATTACTAAATAGCGCTTTCCTTTTACTAAATAGCGCTTTCCTTTTACACTGTCAACCAATGAATTTAACCATGAACTCACCCCATTCTATATTTACATCTCTTGTTGTCATGGCAACATGTCACCACCAATTGTAGTGTGTATAAACCGTTTTAATTTAGAAGGTACTAAGCATCATTATCTGAAAGATTATTAAATGTATACTGAGGATAAAACCCAATGTGAAGGCTGTGTTAATAAAAAAAAAAGTTTAATCAATTGTGCCCTCTGGTGGACGTAAAGAGGAATGAGCACAAAGCACAGATTTATTTCTTTTATCAAATTGAAAGTTGTCATACTTGTATTCTATTTATTAAAGTGTTATTATCAAGGCTCCATACATCCCCCTCTGCTCCCACAAACTGTCCATAAAATCCAACATACTAAAACCTTTAAGTAGCATAATACATAATATTTATATCCTAAAAGTTTTTTTTTGATGTGGATTTACTTAGTCTCTAATTGCCATTTCAAATTAATGCTAGTTATATTTGTCTTACGCTATAAATAGATAGCAAAACACATTAGAGTTCATTGTGGATGAACTGTTTACTTTGGCAAATACATGCTCATGAGCCAAATGTGCGGGTACATGGAAGTCACTGTCCTCTCTGGGAAAACAGAGGAGGGCTCGTCCGGGATTTGAACCCGGGACCTCTCGCACCCTAAGCGAGAATCATACCCCTAGACCAACGAGCCACGTGACAACTGATCAAACATGGTTAAATCCATCGGTCATACAACTTAAGTGGACAAACATTAGGATTATTTGTTGACACGTTTCCTCTGTTTGTCGTAAAGCAGGAGTTGTGATAACTGCATGTGCCGGAGTATTTCACCCCCTGCTGCCCCAAGAGGCTGCGTTGTGAACTGCACGGACATGAATTAACAGGGAAACACAGCGCAACCAAATTTCAGAAATGACCGTAACAAAAACATTATTGAGCGAAACGTAGTGTGACTAATCGTCTGTTACATACGCAGGCTGGCCAACCGGAAGTTGTAGTGTTGTGGCTGAGGCGAGTTGTTGGTATTCCTTCTGATCCAGGAAGCAAACAATGTCTCTTTAACTTCAGGTCATTTCGCTCAGAGTTGTTTTGAGGCTAAAGGACTCGATTTAGTTTAAGCTCGACGGAAAACGGCGTGAATTCCTCCGTAAAACCACGTTTCAGGACCCGTTGATAAATTCTTGTGATTCCAGAAACATTAGCATAGGGAAGCTAGTCATTAGCAGAGCATCCGGCTTCTCTTCACTTCCTGCTTCCTGCTTCCTCCTCTTCTTCTTCTTCGCTTCCGTCATGTTGCGTAAACGTAAACACCAGGGACATTTATGACCCTGAATTGATTGTATTGTTTTTTCATACATTTTAATTTGTACCATTGAAAAATAAGAATTGAACGCAAACTATTGAACACTTATAACCATACAAACTATTTGTGAGTGTTTTGAATGTAAATTGTGAAATGATCGACTGGAGTACAAGGCACAATGATTGATCAGTGATCATTAGATTAGTAGCATTATGAAAAAACACTTATTGAAACGGAGCGACTCATCGTCTCAAAAGACAATCTCTGATATATGACAACAATCACAGCATTAGAGACAACTCAGGACACACCTGTTACTGTGCAAAGAATAGATACTTTATTATGAAGAAGGCTGCAACAGACGAAATAAGTTAAAACTTTTTTTTTGACACTTTACAGACAACCAATCTACCAAAATACAAAAATGAAAAAAAATCCAACGCTGACCCTTGAGTAACCATTTGCTTATGTTGGCCTATATATATGTATATATGTAGTCGAGGACTGTGGAAGATGAGGAGGCTGTCGGCCGATGCATGTTCTGCACACGTGACCTCAGTTCAGGCAGCCGAAGCAGGAGGGGTTGGCGCATATTTCGCAGGGGTCCGTGGGCGTGGTGATGTACACTGGAGGGACACACGAGAAGAATGAATGGCACTGTGAGCGGAATCCATTCCCCGCTACAAGCAACAAGGGTGGTGTCTGTGTCTAATGAGCTTTATTGGTCCCTGGACTCTGTTTGCACCGTGTTTCATTGGCCTGTGGTCTGTTATTATCATTCCACTGCGGCTTTATGGTGCAGGAAGTACACGGCGTGTAAACGAGAGCACGCGGGGAAGACAGTTACAGTGAAGGAGTTGGATGAAGCTCTAAACTCAGGTATGAGAGAATGGGCTCTCGAGTAATAACGACACTCATGGAGTGCCGGCGCGACGTGAAGGTCAAAGGTCAACATCGATCAGGTCAACACTCCTGGAGATTATAGCAGCAATACCTTGTTATTCTATATACGATGTATCAATAAGTTATTATCAATAACAAAAATATAATGATGATGATGATAATGATAAAAAAAATACAACTACAACTACTACTACCATTAATAATAATAATAATAATAATACATTAGATTGAGTTGAGGGGGATTCAACATGCAACTTTCGATGTCACTAGACCACGCCCACATTGCTAATTGCTCAATACCACATGGGACAATGCATTGCCCCCAATTACTGTGCAAGTGTGGGCCACAATCAAGTCAGAGCAACGCTCCCTGTCAGCATTTATGCCACATGTCCTCAGGCTGACATCATCACCTGAGGTGGCCGGCATCAGAGTGAGTCGAGCACAACACACACTGCTCCTGTCTCTGCCTCGCAGCTGAAGTGTTGTCATCTCACTGTTGTCGTTTTAAGATATGGATCTCACAGAGATGGATGTGTTTACAACGGAGCGTCACAGACGTGAAATATCCGTCCGTTTGATAGCAAACGTCACATCCGATAACAATTCAATACGTCTTATGTTTAACCCGATCTCCGCTCAGTCTCACCAAGTCTGGAGAAGATCATTCCGGTTCCCTTGCTCTGGCAAACGGGCAGAAAGACCTGCGGCAGCAGAGGGTTCCCACAGGCCATCGCCACGCTGGTGTCGGCC
This sequence comes from Chascanopsetta lugubris, assembly GCA_016785325.1. Lineage (NCBI taxonomy): Eukaryota > Metazoa > Chordata > Actinopteri > Pleuronectiformes > Bothidae > Chascanopsetta > Chascanopsetta lugubris. The sequence goes on along the minus strand of JAFBJT010003653.1, from coordinate 199,170 downwards.
AGGCGAGGGCTGACGCTGTCGCCCACATCCATCAGAGACTTCAGCTGCTTCACAGCCTCCAGGGGGAAGGTCATGTCTCCGACCTGGAGGAGGAAAGACAGAGGGGCTCGAATTCAGCCACAATAGACATTTTGATATTCGTTTGATTTCAAATAGACTTTTTAATGTTTAATCTATTTTAAAGAGACATTTCTACTTTATTTCAAACAGACATTTTCATTATTCTGAATAAATATTTGTATTTTATTTTTAAAAGACATTTTATTTTATTCTACATTTTATTCATATATACATGTTTTTTTGCATTTGTGTATCTCTTATTATATTTAGTATTTATTATATGTTTTTGTAATCGTTGTTATTTTAAAATAATGTATTTTAAAATATTTTCAATCATATTATGTATTCTTACTTCCTCTTCTAGTAGCATTTCTCTAATAGGATCAACTTGAAACTAACTTTGCAACAAAAACAATAAATGCCTCATATTGTTGTTATGAAAAAAATTGCACCTCAGTTTCCTCATTCAGCCGGTCACATAAACCTTTATTCGTTTATACGTCTGCTTTCTTGCTCATGGACACTTCCGCATACGTAATGAGGAAGTCTGTCTGCATGGGATTCTCAGAAAAACTCTCAAGGTGTTTACTTCCAGTCAGAGTGTAAACAAAAACACGGCAGCCTCCGTCTATTGACAGAACCTGCTCCTAATAAGGGCTGAGACTGGGGTCACAAAAACGACACGTACATCCAGGTGGCCTGTGAAAACAAACACACTTGACCTTTGACCTGAGCAGATCCCACGGCCTCTACGGGCAGAAAAGTAAAAGTAGAGAAAAACAGTCATGAGATCAGGAATACGAAGATATACTCACTTTGACCTGCACGCCCAGAGCGCCGCTGCACACACACATGACCACAACAACAGCCACCACGACACCGAGCGACCTCATGTTTGCCTGGAGTGAGGAGTGAGAGGAGAGGAGTGTCCTGGGTGGAGAGGAGAGTGTCTTCTGTGCTCTCCCTCCCTCTGCTCGGCCACTTTTAAAGGAGTCCGGGCTGATGAGTGAGTGATTTATTAACAAAGGTGGACGTTGCTGAGCTGCTCAGCTGATTGAATCCGGTCCGTTTTTGTTCGTGGTGGAATTCTGCTCCACCGGTCCTGCACCGATTAAAGCCGACCAGAGGTTTCTCCTTTATAAGAAGTGAATACAATGGCCTCCGTGTGACATGTGCGAACTGGGGAAAAGAAATCTCGGCTGTCATTGAACCCAACAGTTCAACAACACACACATACTCACACACACACACTCGTAGGTACACAACTCAACTCAGAGCCTTGGCTGCCACAGACTAAATAAAGATGGATGTAGTGTCCTAACCCTAACTCTAACACCCAGAGGTTTCTGCAGAGTGCTAATGAAGCTCGTAGTGGGCGGTTCCCTCATCGGTCATCTTGCCGATGCCCAACTCCTCCCACTTCCTAGCTCCTCCAAAAATGGACAAAGAGGAGGAGCACAGGCAGGCTGCACAGCTGGTGCTATCACAGCATCCACTCTCACTCAAGAGGCCACGCCCCCTTAAGTATTCCAAGTTGATCAAGTATCTTGCGCTCATATGAAGGACGGATCCAATCGAGTCATGTGACTCGTTTTATAAACAAATCCCAGCTCCACAAACCGGCGGGTAAAAGCAGTGAATTATGGCTCAGCGTCGACGCCATCTCCTTCCATCTCCTCCGTTAAACCCCATATGAATTGTTTCCACGGTAACACATGCAGGTTTTTATAACATCTGGAAAAGAATAAGAGGTACTTCCACAACAATGGATGATTGACGGCTCAGTCGGAGGCTGATGAGTCGCCTCCTTGTCCTCGTTCAGACTCTTAAGTTCACCTCAGGTGTTTATCACGGCCTTTCGTTTCTGTGCCGAAGAAAAGTCCAGCTTATAAATGAATTCTCTACATACAGATTGTATCTTTTTTTTTTTTCTTTTACCAAGAGTCATGCTGTGATTGTTCACCTGTGTGAGGCCAGATTTCACATTTCTGTATCAACACTCGCCGGAATGTGAGACTTCCATTAAAGCCTGAAGAGAAAAAACAGAAGTTTATTATTAAGCATATAAGCATTTATTATTTACAGCTTCTCTCTGCTCCTCACAGCCTCTTTTCAACCGGAGTCAAACAGACATACTGTGTTTATGTTCGGCTGCTGCTGCTGCTGCTGCTGCTGCTGCTGCTGCTGCTCGGCTTCTTACTTAATCTGCATATTCATTGCTGAGAGTGGGAGGGAAGTGTCAACACAATACAGTGTGCATGTACTGTGTGTGTGTGTTGTGTGTGTGTTGTGTGTGAACATGCTGACTATTTGGTCTAGAACTTTAAACTCAGGCCACTTGTCTGTATTTTAATGTGGAATCAAACTTCATTGCGCATCCACCCATGTGGAGTCATATTAAAGGTTCAGTGTGTAGAGTCTACTGACATCCAGTGGTGCCTTGTTAAAAGGTTCAAAAAATATTAAAGGTTTCAACAAGTTTCTGGTTTGTCTGCTCTGATGTAAAAGTGAAAGTACGAGTTCATTCCAGAGCAATAGCTTCCAAAGTGAGGGGTGCGACCCCTAGGGGTGGCCAGGATGTATTACAAGCAGGGTGTGGCATTGAGGCATGTTTGTTATTCGTAGACTCATTCCAGGAGTTAAGTTGGAATTTATACAGCAAATGTACTGTACACTCTATTTTACATTTTTCATTATAAAACTAAATCATCCTGAGATGAAGGTAATTTTGTAAAACACATTTAAATTTAGATGGTGCTCATCACTTTAATAATTCCATCGTTTAGCTGATTTGACACAATAATTACTTTCACGAAAAACCGCAGCATTTTAGCAAATTACAATAACTGAAATAAATTCTAGTGGGGTTCGTAAGCAGAAGATGAGTGTGGGTGGGGCAGATATTTTTATCTACAACAGGGGGCGCCCTGGAGAAAAACATCAGCAACTACTGTTCTATCGTTAATACAAAATCAAAATAATCACCGTCATCATGATCATCGATAATGATAAGATTTAGATTCTGTTTCAAACGGCAGGAATCAGCCAGTCATGTCTTTGAAGCCCCCCCCCAAAAAAAACCACTTTCTTCTGATTGGCTGACCTCTGGAAGCCCCGCCTTCACATCATGTTGCATGAGTAGGTGGAGGTGTGTCCTTTAGAATCTATTTGTCGCTGCGTTAATGAACTGAACCAATTTCCTGCGAGTGGAAATTCATCTGTGTGAGGCTGAAGAGCAGCTGGAGGACACGTTTCCATAAAAGCGGGCGGGGCTTAGGGGCAGCACTCCCGGCGTTACTGTGCTTGTAATAACTGAATTAAATTTTTATTAGAAGCAGCTAATTTCAAGTGAGGAGAATCACCCTGACAAGTTAAGATGGGAATGGAGGCAGGGGGCGGGGCTTCAGAGCGACAAATTCATGTATCTGAACATGAACGTCACACACATACACACACACACACAGGGGTGAGGGTGTGTGTGTTTAACATTGGCTGTGAAACTCCTCCGTGAAGGATTAATGAATTTTATGGGCGGGATGAAACTGAACTATAAGTAGGTCATGTTTACAGTGTAAAGTCTGAGAGGACTGAGACACAGCGCCAGCAGATCCAAGAGGGATCCACACATGTTGGTAATGACTTAAAAACTCTGACCTACTTCCAACACTTCTCTAAGACTCAGACTCTCTCGTACACAACATGAAGGAGTCTGATCGAGCTCAAAGTCCCAACCCCAGAAAACATTCAAATAAACAAATAAATTAAAGGCAGCGGAAACAAATGAATCAGGCAGAAGTAAAGTCACACATGAAGAAGTGAAGCGAAAAGGACAAAGAGAAGCTCTGAGGCTTAGATAGACCAGAGGGTGATTGAACACAGGTGAAACTCGTGAGGAACAGCTGCTGTCAATCACAAGGGGGCGGGGAAACATAGACAGGAAGTGAAGCTGGAGCACAGCTGGAGGAAAAAGAATTTCAAAATAAAACAGGAAACATGCGGGTCTGTGACATAGAAAGACAATATAATAGAAAAGAGTGAAGTAAGACATGGTGCATTGGCAGCTGTGGCTCAGGGGTCCGAGTGGGTCGACCTTTAGTCAGAGGACTTTGAACAGGTTTGATCCCCAACCATGATGTAATTATCTCTGTATTATGATTATTTTAGATTTAGATTTTAGGATATTTATATCATTCTATTACTATTATTCTAATTCTTATTATTACTATGTTACAAAATCTAACATTGTTTTAATATAATAAAATGTAATACATTTGTAAGATTTGTATTTTCTTTAAGATTATTTTCCCTCTCTGGACTGAATGTGATGTGGAAGTAAAGGAGTTTGTTTCCACTTCCTCCATCACATGTGTGTGAGGCCGTTTCAAAGATTTGACCCGAATCCGTCCGCCCGGCTCCCCCGTGACCCGCGCCCGCCGCCGAGACACCGCCACCGCCGCCATTTTCCATTAGCGTGTGACAGCGGAGCCGTTTATAGCAGCGAAGCCCCCGCGGACGGGCAGGTTAGCAGTAATTATTCAGTTGATAGGTTACGGGCCCAGCAGGCCTGTCACACCTCTGCGTGGCCCCTCCGGTCTGAGCCAATCAGAAGCCGGGAAGAGGGCGACTGACTCAGTCATGCCACATCTCCTCTGAGAGAGAGAGAGAGAGAGAGAGAGAGAGAGAGAGAGAGAGAAACTTTCACTTCCACCAGGAGTCCCGTTTCATTCCAGGCCTCGTGTGATCAACACGCCTGAAACCCTGGTTAGCACACATGCTAACAACATGGTTAAATGTTTAACACAACAACATTTCACTCAAGAGATACAATTATTATAATCGTCTATTTTCTTTCTTTTCGTTTCACCTTTTAATTCCAACCTTTCTGATGTTTATATCAAACAACAGGCAAAGAGGCGGAGCACAGGTGGAGTTGGGGGTGGGCCCATGGGGCTGTCGCAGCATCCACAGGTGACAGGTGTCACTCAAGAGGCCACGCCCCTTGATAATGCACAATTTCAAACCTGGATAGAATTAAAATAAGCCCCGCCCCCGTACAGTTGTCACAGGGAAACATGTGACTGACTGAGACCAAAAGTGTCGTTTGTAACAGACTGTAAACCTGATTCATTCACCTCTGAAGTTGATCATTGTAACATGAGAGTCTTTGGGGATGGAGCCTCTGGTGGCCACTCAGTGAACTGCAACTTGTTCCACTTGGACTCACGCGTCAGCGCCGGAGGTCGCTGCCTCTTCTCTAAATCATATTGGTCGTACGGGATTTGCTGCTGCTGTCATGAAGCCAGATCTGCGCAGACACGGTCAGAGCTCCTGAACGAGCGCCGTTTTACAACTTTATTGGCAACGAATAAAACACCAATAGAATATTAGAGCAGGTAAAGTCGGGCTCCTGAACAGATTGTGTCTGCAGTGGATTTCTGATAAACCTCAGCAGGGCTTTGACATTTATGCCGCTGTGTTTTATGTATTCAGCGTGAGCTCCCGACTTTTATTGATATCAGCATTATTTTTTTATGTTTCATAAAATAAAGTGTGGTGACAGGAGCTGAGTTTGATCAGTATACTTCTGTCTCTCTGCTGCAGGCACACACACCAAGGTCACAGGGAATTGATGCGGTGGCTTTTTGCTGTTGTGTTTGTTTGACCTCGGTGGCTTCGGACCGCCAATAAGACCCCCACACTCATACTCTGCGATTGGATTTGACTCCGGGTTCGATGAGTCACTGTCAATAAAGAAGCCGACGAGCTAAATGAACTTTGGGCCTTTGAGAGGAGACGCTGGCTGGGCAGCTTTAGTCTCCACGCTGAGTCCAGATGATACGT
>JAFBJT010003653.1:188376-192962 GCA_016785325.1 Chascanopsetta lugubris | reverse complement strand
GCACGCACACACACACACACACACACACACACACACACACACACACACACGCACGCACACACTATGAGACACTGTACGACTACTAATATAAACTTCAAGGTTTGTTCTGTTATCATATACATATAACGATTTGAGGACACTACTTTTCTGTTTTTTTTACAAATATACATTTTAAAAAGTCTTTTAAAGTTATATCATCGTGGTTTTCACGGCCAGCGTCAGAAACGTGCGTGCAGCACATACTATGTGTTTGTCTGCCTTTGGTTGGATTATGCACAAATGAACGGATTAGCATGAAACCTGGTGGAGGGAGGTGGTATTACCTGAGGGTGATCGAAGGAAGAGCTCATTTACCTCTAGAGCAAAAGTAATGGTTTGGAGATGGGACGCTTACATGACACATTCCTTTGTAACTGTACCAGAGAAGTGACTGTATTTCACCTGCCTCACAGTACAAGCAGCCTCGCTGGATATTACAGTTCTGAGACTGACCTTCATGTTTCTGTAGTGTGTACAAGTACTGCAGTTATCTGAGGAATGTGTGTGGTTGCCTCGTCTGAACAATCAGCTATTCACTTCATAACAATGTCTGAGAGCATCAGGACTCACAGGTTCTTTATGTGTGAGGTTAAAACCTGTTGACTGGTTTTCACTGGATGAACAAAGACCATGTTTTCAGCTTCAACACCAGACATGTTCAGTCGGCTGTCGACGCTCGTCAACTGTTTAAAGTGCGATTGTTTGTGTTTTGTTTAGAAACTGAGCTCACCGACTGAACGTTCCACACAGCTCCTTTAAATCCTGAAATAGAAAAGAACACAGCGTATTACCATCATGTTGTTGCTTTAATAAACAGTAGAAAAATACTTGCAATAAAAAATGAGTCTGTACAAGGTGTAAAAGTTTCCACAGTTTCACAGTTTAGTTTTCCATAAGTCTCCTGTGGCACCATTTTGGAAAAACTTGGTTCCACAACTGGAATCCTTAAGGCAACATTCGAAAAAAGAAAAGAGAAAAAAGGAACAATCCACGAAATCCAGCCAAGTCAGAGTCTGGTCAATCCAAACCAGCAGTGACAGAATGAGAGAAAGAAAGGAGCAAGGGTTTGTGCATTCTTTCCAATCCACAGAACAGTCAGGTTCCACTGTGGTTCTACCAACCTGCAGAGGAACACAACACACACACACACACACACAGCGTCAACAGGACAGCGCCTTTAAAGAGTTTCAGCAGTATCTAAAGTGAGTCCCCTCACCTCCCGCCCCCCATCACGCCTCTCTCTGTACGATTGGATTCTGGATGTGTGGTCCGAGCGGCTCGCTGTGCTCCGAGCTCAACCTCTGGATCACGGCTTCACCACGGGGAACGTTTCCAAAGCTGCAGCGGGTTCATTTTGGCGCTTCTGAATTCTGCTGGACGAGAATGAGAGGGATGAGGTGTCGGCTCAGACCAGGATTATTGTTGTTGAGCTTATTTACTTCCTGTCAACAAATCCTCTCCAAAGGCCAATTCTGACAACTCTGACCTCTGGATACACAACCACCTCAAAATATTCTGGTTTCTACTGAAAGAGAATTATATTTCAAAAGCACGACGGTGTGGGCGCGACCCGGCCAAGACAAACGCAAAGACGACGAATCAGAGTTTCACTGCACATCTAGTTCTCCAAAGGATTGATACTGATCTTCTATTCATATCTGTCAACAACCCCCGCCAGGGAACTTGCTAGCGAGGGTTAGGGTTGGCTAAGGTGAACAAATTAACATTAGCAACTGCCGCTAACATTAGCAAGCACAACTAACTTCTGCAACTAGAGCCAACAAGAGAAACCACAACTAACCCTAACAACCATAGCAACCACAGATAAGGTTAGCAAATATAGCTAACATAAGCAACCACAACAAACATTAGTGACCACAGCTAACATGAGCACCTGCAGCAAAGAATAGCAAAAACAGCTAACACCAGCAACCACAGCTAATTGTAATTACAGCTAACATTAGCAAGTACAGATAAAAATAGTAATTACATCATTACTAACATCAGCAACCACAACTAATGTAGCAGATACAACTAATATTGGAAACCACAGATAAATACAGTATCTACAGCTAACATGAGCAACCACAGCTAACATGAGCAACCACAGCTAACATGAGCAACCACAGCTAACATGAGCAACCACAGCTAACATTAGTTACCACAGCTAACATCAGTTACCACAGCTAACATCAGTTACCACAGCTAACATGAGCAACCCCAGCTAACATCAGTTACCACAGCTAACATCAGTTACCACAGCTAACATGAGCAACCACAGCTAACATCAGTTACCACAGCTAACATCAGTTACCACAGCTAACATCAGTTACCACAGCTAACATCAGTTACCACAGCTAACATCAGTTACCACAGCTAACATGAGCAACCCCAGCTAACACGAGCAACCACAGCTAACATCAGTTACCACAGCTAACATGAGCAACCACAGCTAACATCAGTTACCACAGCTAACATGAGCAACCACAGCTAACATCAGTTACCACAGCTAACATGAGCAACCACAGCTAACGTGAAGAAGCAGTGATGCCACAGAACACGTGAATCCAAAAGAAAATGGATTCATTCACCTGACCACAGGAGACGGTTGCTCCGTGATCCTTTGCCTCTGGAAGATCTTCCTCCTCACAGCGCGGTGACCTCAGTTGGCGCCCCGGTTGAAATGCTCCAGCACGGTGGCGTTGGTTCTCTCGAACAGCCACTGCTGACTGGGCGAGGACGGGTCACACGCGCCCATGAAGACCCGGCGCTCGTTGGGGCTGCTGTCGATGCAGCTGTTACTGACGGGGTGATACAGAGTCTGATCCTGAGGGAACATGAAGGGAAACAGCCTCAGTCTCACCCCCGACTCACTCTCTTGGTGTTTGCCAACAGGGAGAAGCCGAGTAATTTTGGGGATTTCACTTTTCTATGACGCCGTAATTGCTAAGAAGTTTATTGATCATCTAAAAAACCTTGACTTGACAACGTGATTGTTAATTTAGTTTTGTTTCCCTGAACCACTCACTGAAATTTCAAATTAAAGTAAAATTCAAATCAAGGTGTTTTGATTGAAAGTATCAAGGTACTGTGTTCACACTGTACCGTTCACGGCAGAATAATCATCTTGAAATTGAAAATTCAAACACCTGTGAATTCAAAGGGGCTAAGAAAGTGCTTTTCTTCAACAATGTGTGAAGAAACACAGAAACAAACAGGAAGTCCCGTACCTCCCTGTAGCGCCACAGCTGGTTGCCCTTCATGCCGTGACAGTCGTACAGGGTGACGGCGCTGTTGTGGGAGACGGCGTCGAAGCAAACCTTCCTCGTGTGCATGGGGTCGCCCACCCGGATGTCCTCCCTCCAGCCGAAGGTCAACACCTACAGGGGGAATATCATGGTAAACAAGACACATCTCCATGGAAACCATTGGAACTGTGAATGGCACTGGAACAGTGAGCGTATTAGCATGTAAACGTTTAGCATTTGGATGATTGATTTCCAGGTTTTCACATGTCATCCTGATGCTTCACAAGGTTAGCACTCAACCAATGGAGTTAGCTTACAGTTAGCCTTTAGCATGGCAACCACAGCTACTTCCTGCAGACATGTTCACTGAAAATGTCTGAGAGTCCAACTCGTACGTGCTCACTGAGACTAAAATATATTTAACCGCCATTTCACGTTAGCGTCGGAGCTAACACGTGACTTTTTCATCAAAGTAAATCCGAACATAATTTTAGAAATGAAAGCAGAAAGAGTGTCTGACGATAAAAGATGGAAACTCTGATTCAGGAGGAAATGATTCTGATTGGCCCTCACCTGTCCGTGACTCCACCCCACCTCTCCCCGACCTTTGACACAGCTCTCCAGGCGGATGGGGCTCCCCGACACAAAGTGTTTGATTTCCATGCACATGTCGCTGCCCACGTTTCGTATCTAAAGAAGGAGACGAACACAAATACACGTTTTATATATTTAAAAAAAACTTTAAATGATTTGTACAACAAGTCGGGAAGTTGATTAATACATAGAGCGGAGGTGATCACTTTTAAAATTTCCATTTTGCTCTCAACTCATCTTTTCCGGGCTCTTTCCTTCTCAACCTGGAGCTTCACATCGTTGGTCTTATTGCAGGAACATTTCATCACTGTTTCTACAATGTCATTACCTCGGGGAATTTGACTTTTCACATTCTCCAGCGGGATGCACAGCGCTGTGCTTTCAACCCCTGAAACTCCTTCTCACACACCGTTTCCAAAAACGAGCAGAAGAGGAAACGTGCTTGACGTTTCGGTTTGTGATGCCGACGGGTGATTCAGAGCAGAGCCGGTGGAACTGGACCGTTAATCACCTGTGGTGGACCTGCTTTACACTCCACTTCCTGGGTGAAAGACATGGCTTCGATTTTCCTAAACAACTCCCGACCTCCTGACCACTAAAGACGAACTTTCTGAATATCATGAACATCTCAATGAGAGATTTTTACGTTTTTTTCCCTCTAAATTAAACTGACACTTCTAACAAGTGGCCAAACGAGACGATTAC
>JAFBJT010003653.1:173376-185876 GCA_016785325.1 Chascanopsetta lugubris | reverse complement strand
ATTCCAAAGGGAGGAGGCGATGAGGACGAGGTGGTGGAGGAGGAAGACGCCAAAGTCACATGACCAACTTCACCTGCACTGGAACAAGCTGCCGGAGCTTTTCAGGAAAAGTGCAGCGTTGAATTTTTCTTTTTGAAATTTCACAATGAGGTTGAAAATGTTTTTAAAGCGTCCTAATGTGTTCCACTTAAGTTAACCCACACGCACCCACGCACACACACACACACACACACACACACACACACACACACACACACACACACGCACGCACACGATCCTCCAGCTGTAATGAACACAGGAGTCTCTGGCTCGCTCGGCTGCCAAGGTGGGAAATAAACCTTGAGACGGAAAAGGGAAAGACGATGAGGAGGGAGGGAGGCGGGGAGAAGAAAGGAGGACTTAGAGGCGGCCGGGCTTTTGTTTTCCAGACAAATGAAAAAAAACAAAAAAAACAAGAGCTGGATTTACACACAACAACAAACAGGGAGCGTACAGACGCACAGAAGACAGGGCGGCCAATTTGTCCCTGCAGCATCTACAGGCCTCCAATATGCAAATAGGATTTAGTGGATGCTGTTTGAAGGTTGGGGCTGTGGGGAGGGGGCGGAGCTTACCGGCAGAAATAACTCACAGGTGAAATATGCAGGTTTGTATATTTATAACTATAACAACTACAACTTCACAAAGTTTGACAGCGAGAGGCAGAGGTGCTGTCAGATTCTTATATGAGAAAAATAAGTTGATAAATATATAAACTATATAACAACAATAATTAAAATAACAATAACAATAGTAATAATAATAACAATAATAACAATATATATAAATATAAATATAATAATATGCAATACAATTTATAGTCATAAATAAATGGAACAATAATATGATTGTAACTGTGACAGATGGGTCATCCACAGGAGGTTCATTTGTAATCACGTCATTTACAGTGCAGAAATAAACCTGGAGAACATCATGTAATGACCGCTCTAAGTGCTCGCGCTCCCCAGAGGACGATCCCTGGTGTTCTGACGACCTCCTGACATCTCAGTTATAATCCATGAGTTCAAAGGTTTAACACGCGATGATAAACCACGTTTACTTTCTGCTCCCTGAAGAAGGAAAGTATGACTTTATCATGAGCCTCACCACTAGGGGGAGCTGTGGGGGGTGGGGGGGGGGGGGTCGTGAACACAGCCGTGACCTCCAGGTGACCCCATGTCCCGCGGCCCCACACACACACACACACACACACACACACACACACACACACAGTTCACGATGTCAGGGGTTATGGTCGTGTATTTGTTTGCACCACATGAATAATGATGACTTCAACAACAACAACAACAACATGTAGAATCAGGATGGTGAAACGCTGTGAGGTCACATCTGGCTCCGCCCACAGTGTGAATGAACTGACCCCACAGTGGGCGTGTCTGTGCGGAGGCTTCAGATTTCCACATAAACTTTAGTTTTCATCTGGCAGGATAAACAGTCAGATGGTGTTGTCATGGAAACAAGCTTCAGAGGGAGTTGGGAAACATCACCGTGGAAACGATCGATGTGATGTGTGAGGATGGGTCGATGTGACAGCTCCTCAAAACCATGTGACTCGCCCCCTGCTGGTGGAGCCACATGTTTGCAACATTCTGAAGAGTGAAAATACGCAGCTGTCTGTCTGCCTGTCTGTCTGTCCTCCTATCTGCCTGTCTGTCTGTCTCCCTATCTGCCTGTCTGTCTGTCTATCTGCCTGCCTGCCTGTCTGTCTGTCTGGCTGTCTGCCTGCCTGTCTGTGGGAGCAGCAGTTGCGTTGTAAGGATCAGTGTGAGAGCCTGTTAATCTCCCTCCTCAGGAGACGTGCTGTCTGTCTGTCTGTCTGTCTGCCTGTCTGTCTGTCTGTCTGCCTGTCTGTCTGCCTGCGTGCCTGTCTGTCTGCCTGCGTGCCTGTCTGTCTGCCTGTCTGTGGGAGCAGCAGTTGCGTTGTAAGGATCAGTGTGAGAGCCTGTTAATTTCCCTCCTCAGGAGACGTGCTGTCTGTCTGTCTGTCTGTCTGTCTGTCTGTCTGCCTGCCTGCCTGTCTGTCTGCGTGCCTGTCTGTCTGCCTGTCTGTGGGAGCAGCAGCTGCGTTGTAAGGATCAGTGTGAGAGCCTGTTAATCTCCCTCCTCAGGAGACAAGCTGTCTGTCTGTCTGTCTGTCTGCCTGCCTGTCTGTCTGCCTGTCTGTCTGTCTGTCTGTCTGCCTGCCTGTCTGCCTGCCTGCCTGTCTGTCTGCCTGTCTGTGGGAGCAGCAGCTGCGTTGTAAGGATCAGTGTGAGAGCCTGTTAATCTCCCTCCTCAGGAGATGCGCTGTCTGTCTGTCTGTCTGTCTGTCTGTCTGTCTGTCTGTCTGTCTGCCTGCCTGTCTGTCTGCCTGCCTGTCTGTCTGCCTGCGTGCCTGTCTGTCTGCCTGTCTGTGGGAGCAGCAGCTGCGTTGTAAGGATCAGTGTGAGAGCCTGTTAATCTCCCTCCTCAGGAGACGCGCTGTCTGCGCTGTATCAGCTAATGGGGATCTTAATCAAATGGGAACCAAATTGAATGTGTGAGGGCATGAAGCGGAGTGAAGAGGCGCAGGCGGGCAGAGTTTAATAGTACGATAATCTGGGCCAAAATAATCACCACAGTTTGGGATATTATCTCGTAAATGAAATGGAAAGCGTCAAAACAGCATTCAAACATTCCAGCTTCTCGCAGCAGGTTGGAGCCGCGAGGTCACGACGAGTCGAGGTCCATCACTCTGTGAAATGTGAGAAATCCTCCGGCTTCTTCACAGAGCTCAAACATAACACCGCTGAATCCTGAGGTTCAGGAGAAACCAGTAAATGCTCCAGTAAACGTTAAACTCAGGAGCAAAACTATGCTTTTTTTCTCATTGATGTCACTTTCATTCAAGTTTTATGGAAAATTGAACTATTTCAAACCTTCATACGAAAAATATTTGCCCTTTCGAAAGTTAAAGGTTGTTTCCTCAGATTTGCTCTGCACATGATACGAAGCAGCTCCTTTGCTTTGAGTTTCCCTTTAGACGAATAACTTGCTGTAATAAATACATACAAATGAATATGGTGATGTAAACTTTAGATTCATCATGAAATGAGTCTTGACATGTGGCGTCCACGGGGGGCGCCAGAGAGCAGGTATGTAAGACTGAAGACGACAGAACTGGAGTAAACAAATTTTACCTTGAAGGAGATCTCGTACTGTTCTCCTCCCCAGATCTCCAGACCCGTGTCGTATCCTCCCAGCTCCCAGAACCACTTCCTGTCCACGGCGAAGAGTCCGCCCGCCATCACCGGAGACCTGCACGCAGCGTTTTGACGGTTAAAGGTGCAGTGTGTACGATTTGGTGACATCTACGGGTGAAGTTGCATGTTGCATCCATCACCTCACCCTCCTGTGGTCGACTTCATTCATTATTCAGTCATTAAAACTCAAAAGATGTTATGTTTGTCCACTCTGGGATACTGTAAAAACATGGCGGTCCCCGTAGAGAGGAGCCACTCCTCATGTGAATATACATTAAAGGGCTCGTTTTAAAACAAGTCACACATTGGGGTAAAAATGTCTATTTTGAAAAACAGATAAAAGTGACAAAAATGGACCCAAATCTCACACACTGCACCTTTAAAACCAAATGAGGATGAAAAGATGAGCTTCGTGTCAGAGGTGATGAGGAGGCGTGAACTGTCCCTCAGACTCTGCGTCTCGGACCCGAACAACGCTCAACCAATCAGCTCCGTGCAGAACCGAGCCGCTCTGCCGCTCAACTCCTGAGGCGGGAAAAGTGGGTCAAGCAGGTGGAAAGAGATTCCAGCGCAGATTCCAGCGCAGATTCCAGCGCAGATTCCAGCTGCAGGCAACTTCCTGGGATCTTTGACGCAAACTCACACGTGTGACGCTCATCACCTCCGTTTATCAAAAAGTGCTTTCCCTCACTTTTCATTTCCCCCCAGAGACACCGTCCCACTCCTTTTGAAGAGCTCTTTGGTACAAACGATGGCCGTGTTTGGCGAGAGAGACAATCGGCCCCTTGTGTCTGATTCACAGCGCCCCCTGCCTGCAGGCACACACGGCAACAACAGCCCCCACAACAAGGACTGATGCATGGCTGCAGAAAGGCACCGCGCTCCCTTCAAAGAGCCTCCCATTAGATCCCCGGAGTCTGCAGCACAGATATATCCCAGCACACACACACACACACACACACACACACACACACACACACACGCTCGCAGGTACACCAGGTTGTCATAGTTACAAGCTTTTCATCAAGCAGAAGTTGGAGGCAGCAGGTATCTGCCCCCCGCAGACCCGTCCATGAGGAGGATGAATCACAGGGAAACAGGGCGGCGACCGACAAACCTCACTTTTATATAAATATGTTCCAGTGATGGATTATTCTTTTGTTTTTGTTTGTGAGTCATTGTGGAAGTTCATGAATTCCTCCTCATGGAATAAAAAGAATAATAATGTGATGCTTAAAATGCCTCGGACACTTACATTTGAAAATAATAAAAAAATCCCTAAAAACACGTGAGAAGGAAATTAAAAGCATTTTTACAAAAATATATTAAAATATGCTGACGATGACTTTTTTAAAAAGTATGCTTTTATTAATTTATCTATCCATTACTGTCTCTGCATTTATGTATTTATTGATTGGTCTATTATTGTTTATATTCAATCATTTATTTGTGTATCACCATATGTACTCATTTATTCATTTATGTATTCATCTATAAACGTATCAATCCATCTATTTATCTTTTCTAAATGTATTAGAGGAGATCAATTCACCCAGCATCTGTGAAGAAACGTGATCTTATTACACGTGTTATTACACATGGAGTCAAACAGCTGTTTCACACTGTGACTGTTTATCCTGAATCAACAACAACAACAACAACAACAACAGCAGCAGCAGCAGCAGCAGCAGCAGCAGCAGCAGCAGCAGCTCACACCACATCCTCCAGCCGCTGAGCACAGTGATGAAAGGCACCCAGAGTACAGTCATTTATTGTGATGCACGCGCGCACACACACACACACACACACACACACACACACACACACACACACACACACACACACACACACACACACAGCTTGTGTAGTCGACTGCTGGATGCTCACAAGCTGAGAGGCTTTCTCTGTGACGCAGCTGCAGCCAGAAGATACAAAGTGTTGGGAATGAAAATATAAAAATACGGCTCTAAATTTAAATCAGCGAGACGTCGAGCACAAAGCACCGAGGAGGAGACGCCATCGCCGCCGAGATGAAGGAATCGATGGCGCTCAGCTTTTGTTCCTCGTCTTATACATATATATGGTATATTCCACATATGGATATCACCTGTCCCCTGCAGCAAACCTGGGGTCCACACGTGTGTTTGTGGGGTCACTCACTGGAAGGGTTCACTGGGGTCGTCCCTCTGCAGCTCCGGGGGGATGGGGATGCGTTTGTAGTACATCTCCCAGTCGAACGCTCCTCGCATGGCGTCGCCCGCCTGCGTGTCGTAGCCGAAGTTGTCGTGGTCGATGACGTCGATCATCGGACACACGATGGTCTTCCTGTTCTGGGCGATCCGGTCTGAGAGAGAGAGAGAGAGAGACTTAATATCCACACACCTCTGCAAAACAATAAATATTCTATATAGCAATCACCACATGTGGCCACAGAGGGCGCTGTTGCTCAGCGAAACCTATATAGTGCTGCTTTAAAGGTGCAGTGTGTAAGATTTAGTGACATCTAGAGGGGACATTTCATGTTGTGTCCATCACCTCCCCCCCCAACATGCAGGAGAACCTGTGGTCGACTTCAGTTGTTGTTAAAGCTCCAAAGAGGAGTTTAACGCTCCTCATGTAAATGTATCTTAAAGGGCTCATTTCAGGGTAATAGAAAAACAAAACATTTAGGTGATTATAAATTCATGAAAATGTCAATATGTAATTTTTTTTGTAATTTTTTTTTTTAAACGACCACAATCTCACACACTGCACCTTTAAAGTCACGTCATGCATTTCAGACCCAGCAATAACACAAATTTATGAGTAAACCGCTGTGAAAGGATTGAAATGGTTCCCTCAGTTCCCTTTGCATCATGAATATAATATGAAGTGACAGAGGCACACACATGTTCAAACACACACATGTTCACACACACACACACGTTCATACACACATGTTCACACACACACATGTTCCGTGTAAACAGTGTGACATGTAGGTGGTCTGGGTCCTGAGATTTGTTGTGTGACTGTGTCTGTGCAGGATGATAACGAGCAGGGAATCGTGTGTGTGTGAGTGTGTGTGTGTGTGTGTGTGTGTGTGTGTGTGTGTGTGTGTGTGTGTGTGTGTGTGTTCCTCACCCAGCAGCGGAGGCAGCCAGTTGACATTAGCCTCGCAGTGCGAGTCCAGGAAGGTGATGACTTCCCCTCTGGCGGCGGCGGCTCCCAGGAGGCGGGTCCTGATTAGCCCCTCCCTCTTCTTCGTCCGCAGGATGTGAACCTTCGGCATCCGGGACATGTACTCCTCCAGCGCCACCTTCAGGTGCTCTAAAGCAGAGGAGATGACATCATCATGACATGCTATTTATTTTGTTAGAAGGTGAAACATTGCTCTCTATGACATCATAGAGCCCCGGACGTACATATATGGTCATGTGCAAACAGAAGAGACCCGCATCTAGCTGCTGCTCATACAGCATGATGTGAAGGCGGGGCTTCCAGAGCTCAGCCAATCGAGATAAAATTAAAGAGGGCGGGGCTAAAAAGGCCTGTAGGCTAATTCCTGAAGGTCAGACATATGATCTTTCTGTCGTGGTGTTTAGCGTGTTGACCTACACGCCGTAAAACCGCGACATTGCAACAAGGTCGGGCGGCCGGCGCCAGGGCGGCATCGAACGGCGAGCTGTCCTCCCTCGTCTGCCTGAGTCATAAATCTTCTCATTAAAAACTGACCATTACGAGGCTGATTCTTTACGACGGCTCGCTCCGCACAGCGGCGCTTACATCATCCCGCTAATGACGGGCGGCCAGACGAAATTAATCGACAGGAATTTGCCCCGTGCCTGGAGTTGTACGGGGGGGAGGGGGGAGGGGCAGAGGGGGTAAGGCAGAGAGAGATCAGGGTATTTAATTATGATTGGTTCATTTTCCCTGAATAAATTGGAATACAGCTCTTAGTGTTTACCGAAAGCAAGGAGGCAATTAATCACGCTAATGAGAGCGAGCTGATGTCGGCAAACACATTAGTCTTTATTAGGATGTGAAGTGGGGGGGGGGGCCTGGGGGCTGGGTGGGGGGGCGCAGCCGCCTGTGTCACGGATGTCGGGGTCAATGCAACAGCGAGGAGCAGAGGAAGGAATTAGTCAGAAACATCAGGACGTTCAGGGGAATCTGGTCGCTATTAGACTCCACCCACAAATCCTGCAACACCAGTCACCACTTCCTGTTTGACCTCACACACCGAGAGGAAATCCTGTTGTAACTATTATCATTATCATCATTGTTATTAGGTTATTATTTTGGATTTTTTATTAATATTATTGTATTATTATCATTAGTAGTAGTATTTGTGTAATCATTGATGTCATCATAGCTATTATTATTTTTTATCATTACTATTATCATCATTTTTAATATTGTTATCTAATCATTATTGTTGTTGTTGTTATTGTCATTGGTAGTAGTTGTTGTTTACTGTACATACAACAAAACCAATAATAAACAATTCATACAGCACTTTTTAAAACCATGTTGCTAATAGCTCTTGAAATGTTGGGGAAATAAAATTAATAAATAAAACAGGCAAGTCATAAAAACACCACAAACATATCGTGTGTATATATATATATATACGTATGTATGTATGTATGTATGTATGTATGTATCTATGTATGTATGTATGTATGTATGTATGTGTACATAAGGCTAGTTATCTTGTTGAATGCCATGTCCTGTTAGTCCAGGGCAGTTTGTGTCGTTAGCTGCAGTAACTTTGAAACTATGAAGCCCTTTTATCTTCCTGGATGTGTTGAAATAAAATTAATAAATAAAACAGGCAAGTCATAAAAACACCACAAACATATCGTGTGTATATATATATATATATGTATGTATGTATGTATGTATGTATGTATGTATGTATGTATGTATGTATGTATGTACGTATGTATGTATGTACGTATGTATGGTGGACGGAGCGGGTGCTGCTGCTGCCGTGGCCCCCCCCCCTCTCTCATGTGCTCACTGGGGGGCCGCACTCAGACATGAATGAGTGGTTTAACAGATGAAAGAGTCGGCGGTCGGCCTCAGGCTCAGACTGTCCAAGTGTCAGTGTGAGTTTCAATTGTCATTGATGAAAATGTTACAGTCACATCACAGACACAGACTGAAGGTTCCACACCTCAGCTCCGTCGCCACAACACATGGACTGTCCCGTCAATATTCAACATCAGTCATTCAGTTCAAAACCGCTTTAATCTTGGTGAATTTCAGCGGTTGGTGTTGCGTTTGGTCCTTTGATCCTTTGATGTTTTGACCGTATGATTCTTCGACCCTCTAACGTGGTTTGAGTTTTGACCATGTAAACACAGTCATAACATAAACCAGCCTCATCCTTCCTGCATCGTTTCGCTAAAAATCCAATCAGCTTTGGGGCAGAGTGGATCCAACATGGCCGACAGTGGCTCTGTCTCCATAATCCCAGCAAAGATTTCAGCTGCTCAGTTTTCTGAAATATTCCCGCGCCCTCGTGAACTCCATTACACTGTCAATTTTCATTCCCCTGCGTCAGCCTGAATATTTTCTTCACCGCCATCGTTCAGGAAAACAGATCTTTGGGGATTGACTGAGCGTGTTGTGGGTCAGAGCGCCGCAGGAAACAGGAAACGGGCGGAGTTGAGGAAAAACTAAGTTTAACTCAGTTCAGCAAATCTGCATTTGAACAGTCGGCTGTCATTGCGACGCCCTGTCAATGTCACTGTTGGTTCGAGTCCCATCCTCACTGCAAAGAACCCAGTCTCATATTACAACCTGCAGTTAGCGTTTATGGTCAGACGCCCTCCAGTGGCTGTGGATGTTATGACGGGATGGAAGGTTTTGGGAGGTGGAGGTGGAGCAGGTTAATGGGCGACGCGAATGAAGGATTTTAAAGACCAGCTTCCACCTGGAAAACCTCAAGTTCTACTCGATTTCCTCGCTCTACTTTCCAGCCGAGCATCATGGCCAACTTCTCCTCCGCGGGGAACATTCAATCCCTGATGTTTGATTTCTCCAAATATAAACTGCTTCTGAAAACAAGCATATTTACATGAGCAGAGATGAAGGATGAGAGGAGAGGAGCCGCTGAACCGCACAGATTTATATGTTCTATATTTCTGAATATCATCAGGAAGCAAAAGCCTTTTACAGTGTGTCTGTGCATGAACAGATCAACTGAAGGATTCAAATATCTATTCATACAAAAGGTAAAGTCTGATGTTGCAGGTTTGATCTTTAAATAATACAATTATTATTTTTTTGCAACGTGCCACGCCACCACTAGGTGTCAAGAAACCCTACACACTGCAGCTTTAACTGGGAAACAAGGTGTGACAGCAGCAGAGGGAAATGTCTGGGTTTAAAGACTCGCTGACACGTTATTCAAGGTTACGGGTCGGTGGCGAGGCCTAAATGACCACGATGCGGCCGCAGCACACGTGGCTAACGTTGTGCTCATGTTGTGCTAACCTTGTGCTAACGTGCTAACGTGGTGAACGTGCCTCCGGCGCTCGTCTCCTCTGGAATCGATGGGTTCCCTCCGACGGTTCCACGTCTCTAAATGGCAACACTCAATTAGCTGCTTTTGTCCTCCGTCGTCTGTCTCCCTCTCAACCTCCCTCTTCA
Source organism: Chascanopsetta lugubris (assembly GCA_016785325.1). NCBI lineage: Eukaryota > Metazoa > Chordata > Actinopteri > Pleuronectiformes > Bothidae > Chascanopsetta > Chascanopsetta lugubris. The sequence goes on along the minus strand of JAFBJT010003653.1, from coordinate 175,953 downwards.
TATCACTCTCTCCCTCATCCCTCCGTCACACTCCACTGAGCACCATTACCCCATTATCTACACACACACACACACTCACACACACACACACACGGGCACATGCTGGCATGAATGAATAAACATGCTGAACTTTGATCAGTCGTTCTGTGCAGCTTCCTCTCTCTCTCTCTCTCTCTCTCACTCTTTTCCTCTCTCTCTCTCTCTCGCCTCCTATCTCCTCATCTCCTCCCCTCACCTCTCTCCATCACAGATGGCGAAGCCGCCGGTGGTGATAAGACGTGTTCAAAGCTCCGCCTCCGCCGCCGCCGCCGCCGCTGACAGCAGCTTTCCTCAGGCAGCTGCAGCGGCTCAATAATTAATAATAAAAAAGTCCAGACATCTAATCAGTTCATTAAGCGCTCGAGTCGACGTCAGGCCAAAACATTTCTAAATCTATTAGAGGGAGTGCGGCGTAATTAACTGAGCACCTTCGTGATCCCCAGAGGACGAACCCTCCACTTCACAGCAGAGACTTCCTCCGGTGCACACGACACATCTGCTCCTCCAGCGGAGTTCAGATTCCCCTGATTCGACCCGTTCACACTCACTCCTGCCAACGATCCGGTTTCAACCGGTTTCATCAACAGCCACTCACTAACCTGGGGTTTTGATGGACCTGTGGAGGCGGAGCTACAGAGCCCTGAGGCCTGTGGACGGTGGAGGCGGAGCTACAGAGCCCTGAGGCCTGTGGACGGTGGAGGCGGAGCTACAGAGCCCTGAGGTTTGTACACATAAGTCAAATAAAACAGTGATACCTCGAAACTCGAAAGTCACGAGTCAAATTTTGGGGGGAGGTAACACAAACCGATGAGTCATAGGCTTAGCTCCTCCCACTCTTTGCTCAACTCCTCCCACAATCAATCCCTCTTACTCCGTCTCAGTCTCTCTCATAGTGACAAAGAGTGGGAGTGGCCAGCAACACACCCCACGGAGGTAAATAAGTTACATTTATGTTTCTTAATTTGTTTCTATTTATTATCATAATAATTATTGCTGGTGAGCTGTGATCATATGACATCACGCAGCTCATTTCATTCCAAACACGAACTCATGAGTTTTTTCTTGGAGAGCAAAAAAAACAGGACCAGGAATCAGTGAAATGTGAACACTCACGTATTGTTTTCACGGCGGCGAGCAGCCGCCTGTTTGTGTTGCTGTCAAACAGGCGGCGAGGACGAGCGGCGCTCTGACTCATTCACAGAGTAAACACGGGAAACGCTCGCTAACGTGTCGGGCAACGCTCGCTAACGTGTCAGGAAACGCTCCCTAACGTGTCGGGAAACGCTCGCTAACGTGTCAGGAAACGCTCGCTAACGTGTCGGGAAACGCTCGCTAACGTGTCGGGACAATGTGAGTTCTCAGTGGAGGGAAACTGACGCGATGATCCACTTTTCTCTTCAACATGGAAAAGTGCAACTGAGTGGCCATGACGGTCCGGACTGGAAATCGGACAAGATCCATGTGGGCGGAGTCAGTCGAATGACCTCAGCGCGATGAGACTCCAGAGTCTTTCCCTGATCAGAGATTCTGAATAAATCAGCGATTCGATCGACTTAAAGATCCTTCGTGGATCCCATCCTCAATCTCCTGACACCCCTCCTGACTCCAGCAGGTTCTAGGTTCTAAGTTTACGGTTGTACAGGCTCCTCCCCCACGCTGAAGCAGCTTTTCTGTTCTTTTCACTTTCTGCGAGTCATAGCTTCTCTCTCGGCCGCTGTCTGGCCATAAATCCGTGAAATGACTTGGGCTCCGGCGGCAGAATTCATCGCTCACACTCGGCCACAGACGCTGAGCCTCCAGACCCACATGCAGCCGTCCGCCCTGCGGAGGGGGAGGGGCCACTCTCTGGAATGTCTGCAGCTGAATGAGGGGCTTTACTTCCTGTCGTCGTGTTGAGTTTTAATAAGAAACGTGATCAAACATTCACAACGTGACCAACACGCGTGTTGGAGTCATCTGTGTCAGCCAGGGGGAGGGGGCGGGGCTTAAAAGGTTCATTACAGTTCTGAATTGAACGGACTGGACCTGAAACGACGCGAGTTTTTCTGCTCTGCACCTACTAATGGTTGTTAGTGGTGTACCTGCACAGTGACACACACACACACACACACACACACACACACACACACACACACACACACACACACACACACTGCCCCCCACTGGTGATTTGAATGAAAACAAACCGTCCCTGACCCTGTTTGCATTTGACTTATTCTGCAGTATTGTATTTGATGTATACATTATATTTCTGTATCTTAATGTCTGTATTTTTATCCGCATGTACACTTTGCACTCTCTCCTTCATCAGCACATACACCACAATAATAATAATAATAATAATAATAACAATAATAATAATAATAATAATAATAATAATAGATTCCAACAAGGAGACGACACAGAAACAAAAGTTACTGATCCTAACGAGTGAATCGAAGGTTTCACACCTTCACAGAAAATTAAATCTCGCCTTGTTAAAGGAGTGTGTGAGACAGTAATGAAGCCCCACCACCCCATCCCCCCCCCCTCCCCCGC
>JAFBJT010003653.1:161386-173086 GCA_016785325.1 Chascanopsetta lugubris | reverse complement strand
TTTTGTGACTTAGACTCAACTCAAGATCTGAATAGAGACAGATTGCAGGGAAGAACATTGAATTACATTAAATGTCATCACATTGTTGGAAAGTAAGAGCAACACTGGAGTACTGGAAACATTGTCATTATCCCAAATGATTGAAATGTGAAAGTAAAGACCCCAAACATGAAAAACACACGGCCAAAAAAAGTTAACCTGACCAGCCCTGATTTAAAAGCTAAAACATAAACCTGACATTATCCTAATTCAACCCCAGACCTAATCAGAACATATAAACTGAAGTGTCGAGCCATTCCCACACCCCAAACAAAACGAACCTAATCTAAATATCAATTTAACCTTACCTAACCTAAGCTTGGGGCCGACCCAAACTAATCTGAATGTAGTCTAAACATAAACGTAAACCTTATAAAAACCTAATCCTCACAAACACGCAAGCTAAACCTTATCTCAAGCAAAACTAAAACCTGAACCTAAACCAACCCTAAACCAAACTTCAGCTAATCTCACATGTAAATATTTCTTCAGAATACATTTTTTTAAAACTTTCTCAGAACTTGCCTTTTGCACCTATAAAAATAGATCTGATTTACACACACACACACACACACAGACACAGGGAGAAGGGGGATGAGAGAGTGAACATGAAAGTAAATGTTACAATTTTACAGGTGAATGCTTGTGAGTAGAAAATACAGGTGTGCACAGCAGCAGAGATGGAACACACACACACACCCACCCACCCACACACACACACACACACACAGGGCTTTCACTGTGTTGCATGAGAAGCTGAATTGGTATCGTACCATATATGGTCCGTCCCGGTGGGCGGGGCTACAGTCTGGGCTCTTGCTCATCCTCGCTGGGAACAGGAAGTGAGTCACGCTGACGGTAACGTTACGTCTGAGTTGCAGCAGCGGTGTCTGTCCACCGTGGAGCTGAGGACAGAGAACAAGGAAGCAACATGTGCTGAGACTGAGAGAGCAGGAAACTCCAACACACCAGCAACACACACGGAGACACAACAACACAGGAGCCGAGAGAGGACACGTTCACTGACCGCTGGGCAAAGCATACTCTTTATACCCGTCACTTTTAAAACCGTGAGTACCATGTTGTTGTTGTTTTTTTTAAATTCTGACTATTTATTCAGCGCCGACTTTAAGTGATATTGGACTGATATTGTAAGTTTATGTGTGAGTTTTGTTTTTGTCGCGTCGTTCTATTGTTTTGTCACAATCCTGGTTGTTTTTCCCACGTTTTTTGTTTGTGTTTACTCAGTTGTTTTTACGTCATCAACCAGCTGTTTTATTCTTTTACTTTGACTGTCAATTATACTAACGGACTTGTGCCCCATTATAAAGATATAAAAGTGATTCACACAAAAAAATATAGCTCAAACAACAAGTTTCTTTGTTGTACCCACTGTAGTGCAGTGTACACTAACTTTCTACGTAAACTCTGGGGGGGTTTCCGCACTGTCATCAAACCCATTTGTGTGGTTTCCACTGCGACGCTTTTAGTTTCCTTCATCACACCAAAAATACACACACACACACACACACTGGGTCAAACAGAAACCTGGTGGTGTGTATCAGCTCTTACACGCCTGTCTCCATCTGTATCTTTGTTGTGTTGCTTGTCCTCGACAGGCCCACCAACACGTGTCCTGCTCCTTGGGAGGCACCGTTGTGTTCTTGCCTCTTTGTTGTGTGTCCTCTTTGTTTCACTCCGCCACGAACACACGTTCCCTTACCTCCTGATGTGACCGTTTAAGATACAGAGTATCGGTCTGTCTCATGTGCAAATCCCAAAGTGGAGGCAAATCATGGAGCCACGTGTGGATAACACGTATTTGAGGTCAACACAAAGTTTCATGTGTGTGATGCAGTCACTGTGTAATCAGTGGAGCCACATCAGACCTCACATATGGGTCACGTCAAACGTAAACGTACGCGCAAAACACTGTGTGATAACGGCTGCAGGTCACTGCTCGGTAAACACACCGTAAACAAGGTAGATGTACTGACCATTTTGTGCCTGGAAGCCTGATTATATCAAGGACGTGGCTTTAGTCAGTAATCACAGCACAAACACACAATGAGTCAGTGGAGTGATTATGTTTTTACTTCCTCCCACAAACATTCGTCATTAATGTGGCCCGATGCTGTTCTCCTGAAGACGTGAGTCACTCTGTGCTGACTCAGCAGTTCTGGTCTACCTGAGGTGTGATCACCTGGACACGCACACCGACAACAATACAGCCCTTTGTTTGAGTTGGACACTTAAACAACACTGTCAGTTACCGCCGAATTATTGTGCCAGACAACATTCCAATATATTCTCACATTGCCGGCGGCACATTGAGGTGATCTGTTTCGGATTAATGGTGTAAAATGGGTTTATTGAGTCTTTGGCGTTATCCGTATCAAAATATACTAGTATGAACATTTAAATCTCTGTGTAACTTTTGGTCCCATCGTTGAGAGCTTTGATTCAGCAACCAAAAGACTTAACACTACAATAAAATACGTGACAATAAAACATGTTTTTAATCCAAAATAATATATGGAAATACACATGTGATTCCTTATTAAAGGAGTTGGTGACATGCCTAAGAGAAACGACTGGATATAGCTGCTCACTTGTGGCTGTTTACTTGTTTTATTTGTCACATTTTTTTTACTGTTTCTTGGGAAAACACAATATTTGACAACCTCTAACTTTATACAGCATGTTGCCTCGGTTGAAAGATTAATTCTTGTGAATTTGTAAATGAGTGGTTCCCACACAACACAAATAATAGTAGATAATGCATGGGAAAGATTAATGCTCCGAATGGGCTTCATCGCCATTAGCCCTGGATATTAAAGACCAAAAGATGCAAGAGACATCTTATTTCTTTCCTGCGGCCTAACCTTTACACAACACAAGCAGGAATTCCAGTGTATTTCTGTTGAAAACATTCTTCGGTGCTGCTGCAGAATCTCAAGCTGGCCAAACTACCAGAAAAACCTGTGCTCACACTCATGTGTTGCACAAAACGACATCCAGCAGGTCAGCGGGTTACAGGGACCGGCCACATTTTGCAGCTGCCTGATGGAAAGCAAAACGTAAGTTACGTAAGCGCGGCTCAAACGCAACACGGAGAATGCGTGTTATTTACCTGAGTTTACCCGGCAGACTAACGACCGAGTGGAAAATCAGAACCGGTACTTAAGCGTCTAAACATAAGGCGTTGCTGATATTAAATTCATGTAACGTCAAGACAATTGCGTGAGGGATTTAAAGTCAGTGCTACTCGTACTCGTCATGCTGCTTTTAAGGGAAGGCTGTGGCTGCACGTCCCGGGGCACAACAGTAATCTTCCCTCACAACAAATTACATAAGCTGAATTAGATAGTGGCCTGTCACAAGTAACAAATGAGCATGTGCACCTCAAAGGTCAAGGCATGTTTCAGTCGTCGGGGCCATCAGCTCTGTGCTCACACGCCACAGAGTTTGAATCTCCTTGGCCTCTATTGAAAACACTCTCCCGCCTCCCCTGGTCAGTCTGACATTGGCACTCAAGCCAAACAGATGCGCTATCAGTAGATAACCAGTGCGATGAGCTCATTGCATTTGCATATCAAAATTTTTACATGTCGAAACACGCTGCTAGTTTTTGCATCTTGTTTGCCTGCATACAAACCTCTGCCTTTCATGGGCACCGGGTTCCTGTGGAGGTAATAAAGTAGAAAAACAGCAGGATGAGGGGCAGCTGCAGGACAGGGAAGTGCCGTTATCAGTGCAGCTGACGTCCCTGCTCTCCCACATCTCGTCGAAGGGAGGTCACGGTCTGTAACCGAAAGAAAAAACTGCCTCTCTGAGCTTTGGTTTGAGCAAAACATAGTGGCGAGTGAGTGGAGCCACACACCCAATGCTGACACAAAGAAATGAGACAGTTGTTTTCAAATACTGCAACCTCAACAGGTGTTCTTTTTTTAATCCCTCAGTTTTTGCAGAAATCATGAAGAGAGAGGTGAAGGCCGGAGTCAACTTCCTCAAACGCCTGGCGGTGGCACGCGGCAAACTGGACGAGGCCAAAGCAGAGCGGTTTGCCGAGAAGCTGCAGAAGCTTTTGTGCGACAGATACGAGGATCACTGGTATCCTGACTCCCCCAGCAAAGGCCAGGCATTCAGGTGACCGCACAGAACACATCGATATCATTTCACTGGAAATGTAAGGGATTCAAAATGCTCCGACTAAGTTAAAGATCTGGTGCTGGCCAGTCACAGGGTCATGTAGAAAGTCAAAATGTTGAAGTGATCATAGGATTTCATCATTTGGTACAATTCATCACTTTTCCCCTTCTCAAAATGCTTGTATCATTGAATCGTTTTCTATTTATTATAAACCCACCATCCTGTGTCTTATGACAGATTAGACTATCGAACTATACAAACATTCACTTGTTGGCGTGTACTTTGTTAATTCATTGTGTAATATTCCCTCTTGTGTTATTTAGGTTACGATCAAAAAGACTCAAAGGTTAAAAATATTTGTTGTCTAATTTTACTTTCATACTTTTTTTTAGTCTTTGTATCAGCCTTTTAACTGGTCATATGACTTGCAGCCTATTTTACACAGCTGCTGAGCACTTACTTTGGGAACTTGGTGAAACAAGCACTCATGAAATGATTCAGTTATTTTAGCATTCATTTAGACAATCTCATTCCTGTTCATGTGTCACAGGGGGAGAGCTCCAAATGGTAAGAAATGCTGAATCATAACCTTTTCTTCTTCTTCTTCACAGATGCATTCGGATAGATCGAGGATTACCCGGCGAAGTGGTTCTGAAGGCGTGTGAGGAGAGTGAGCTCACACCCGGTGAGCTGGGCCTGCCTGAGGTCACTGTGTGGATTGACCCACTCGAAGTGTGTGTGAGGTGAGCGAGTCACTGTGTGACACAGACCGACAAAACCACAAGTACCCGGCACTTTGCTGTCCGGCCGAGAATTGTTGATATGCGCTGTCACGATGACTTCCCTGAAATGATGAATACGTGCATGTGGGATGTAAAAACGTGGGGATGTGGGTGACAGCAGCATAAATAATCTGCTGTGTTTTCACAGATCTGGAGAGAACGGCCGGCCCTTCACAATCGCCAATTTTGAAGAGGGCGAGGAAGAGGAGGAACAGGAAGCTGATGTGAAAGCAGAACAGGATGACTGCTCGGGGGTTTCGGTAAACCTGGAAACGTCAGATTACCACTCTGCGACCTCATCGGACTGTGGCTCCGCCGCATCGAGTGACACTGAGGAGGAGGCAAAGGACGGCGAAGTGGAGGGGGAGCAAACAAAAGAGGAGAAGAAGAAGGTGGTGAAGAAGGAGACGGCAGAAGGAGACAACTACACCGTTGTCATGGTGCCGAGGATTCGGAAACGGCACGGACCAAATAAAGTGAAATACGTCAGAAATATGGTAAAGGTTTTATTTTTTAATCTTTCACAAGGTTCAACGGCAATGCCTGTACGCCAAAATACATTTGAATATGTGCGATGACAAGACGAGATAACTTTACTCATTTATTTATTTGATGTGACAAAACAGTGTTAGAGGAATATAGTGAGAATACATTAATTATACAAACCAATGTCGACATAAACAAACAGGAAAATAGAATCGTATCTCAAATATAATTTGAGATACAATATAGTTAGGTGAGGATATGAAGTTCATATTGTTATCAGGATATGATGATAAATTGTTGGGTTCAGTCTTTTTATTATAATAATAATAATACATTTTATTTAAAGGCACCTTTCTTGGCACTCAAGGACACCGTACATATATATATATATACATATATAGATGGTTGTGGGTGGCCTTGAATGTTAAGCGGAGGACAAGCCTCTGCTGCTACACAGTTATTTCTATGTGCTAAAGTCCTCAGACTTGTTGTATGTTCCAGGAAAGTAGCCACGTCACAGTGTATCTAACACCCCTGCTGGGAAGTCACCACCATCCCCGCTAATCTCTTGTGCTCCCTTTTATCTCTCCTCTCCGTCCAGCTCCCTCCAAGCCTCCAGTACTTCTACCACCCTGCACCACCAGCATGGCCTCGGTACAAGAAGGCTGCACCCATGTTCCTCACCACAGTGTGCGCGCCTCCCGCTCCGGCGCCGCCGCCGCCTCCGCCCCAGCATGTGCTGGGCTACTACATCTTGCCGCCGCCGTCCCAGCAGTTCATTTTGCCTCAGGCGACTCTGCAGCCGTGGGGAGCGGTGAAGGGTTAGGACCGCGACCAGGAGCCGAGGATGTTCCTGTGAACGAGCCACATCCTGTCGGGGGCTGAACCGGGGCCAAAAAGAACATTTTCCACTGTGCTGTTCAAAGTTATTTCTTGCGTAACCTGTAATGATTTGTCTCGATATCTTGAATGAAAAAGGTTTTCTCTTCTAATCCGCACACCTATTGTTCCATGTACTGTGCACATTAAGAATCACCGGGTGCTTGGATTAACTCAGGACTCTCAGCAATACGCTCGACGCCAAAACCAATTCTTTCCAGCTGTGAATTCTCTCCCTCACGTTTCTCTTCAGGTGCGTCACAACCAATCAATGTCAAATGTGATTCAGGGTTTTTATCTATTGGAGCTTGAGTGGCAATATCTGTATATTAGGAAGATTATTTTTTACCAACTTGCTTGTACATAATACTACCACATTTAGACTTATGCACACTTTCTGATATGACTTGTAATTTATTTAGCCACCAGCGGGTGGCAGTCAACCCACAGCTGATCTATGAAATTGTACAGTTTGTATGAACAGGTTCTGCTGGAGCCTGCAAAGCTGACCTCACAGAAAACTGATTTTAAGCAGCTTTGACTTCCTGTTGTGGACTAAATGTGCTGATGCGGGCGTAACGTACGTCCTGTTTGAAGCTGTGTTTTTTTAAGCTTTTATTGTAAATAACTATACTCATGCAATACTTCTTCGTGTATCTGCAACACAAACACATTCTGCTCGCTGATTCTTTGTGATGAGATTATTTAATTATTTGGATGCGTGGAACTCTGGACCTCACCTGCTTGTGTAAAAAAAGTTTGTTTTGCATCAGCCACTGAGGTTGTGTTTTTTTTTTATACTAACACATATTAAAAACAACTTCCACTTGTGAAAGTTGCCTGATTGATTGATTCATAGTTCAAAGTCTGGTGCTTCATTTGAACGGATGTCCATGCCCCCACAAACCCTTACTTCAGCCCCTGCTGTGAGGAGTCATGGCTGTCAGCAGGATGCTGCAGGCAGCAGGAAGGACTCCTGCGTGCTGGGTGCGTCATGACGCCCAAGGTCATGACGCTGTTCCTCCTTGAACAGGCCCAGTAAAGTCAGGCTGAGGGGAAAGTGCGTGCTCCCACTTTTTGTTTTGGTCTGTAGGTGGAAATGACCTTGTGGAACAGTGGGCAGGAAATGAAAGGGCAGCTCCGTTTGGATAGTGAAATGTATGTTAATGAAGCAGACGATAAAGAATGGACATTGTAAAGGGGAAAATGAAGAGTTGACTGTAAGAGCTGTCACAGGCATGAGTCATTGCCAGTCTTACTGAACCGTGACGAATGATTTGAATGGGCCCCAACAAGTGACTCAACCACGAGATGTCACTCTGCAGCTGTTGTGCCCACCAATTATTGGTGCTCAACATTGCGACCATAAATAAAAAATAAAAAATACCCGAGGTTCACAGTGGGACGTCATCTTTTTTTTTTTGCAAATGTTTTCCAGAGAAGGAAAACACGGATTCGTGACTGGACTCACACGCAGTGAAACACAAAACAGATTTTTATCATTTTCTTATTTTACAAAAAAAACTTTACCCCCCCCGTCGATATTTATTTATCTGATCAAACTGATCCAAATAAAATAAATGGAACACCTCCTTCCGTTTCATATAGCCTACAGTGGTTACACACACACACACACACAGACACACACACACTCACACACACACACACACACACACACACACACACACACACACAGTGGGGGGCTGACGCACGCTCCTAAAATTACACCTCACGCCAACACGCGCGCACCGTCCCGCGCGCGCGCAGCAGGTTGGTAGGAGTGTAGTTGGAGGTGGCGATGGAGCGTCAGAGGAGAGTCGCCGAGGTGAAGCCGATACTTCGATGAGCGAGCAACGGAAGAGGAGCCCGGTTCACACAGCGACCGACGGGCCATGCCTTCACCGACGTGGGAGCGAAGCAAAGCGGACACAGAGGAGGAGGGAGCAGCGGGCGCAGGGACCGCGCTGTGCGCTCTGGAGATGGAGATGACGCGCCGCGACTCCAGAGCCGTGGAGTGCGTGAGCTGCGACGGCCTGATGGGTCGCAACGTCGGCGGGGACTCGGCGGAGGTGTCGGTGCCGCTGTCGCTCACCGGGAAGCGGGCGACCATGGAGGGGGACGACCTGTACAGGCTGCGGGACCGGAAGGTCCTGGTGGAGGACAAGAAGCGGCTGTGCGCTCTGGCGCTGGGCACCGCGATGCTCGGCATCGTGCTCATGATCATCCACGCGGAGATCTGCCCCTACGTCTATAAACTGGTACGGAGACTAACTCACAGCACACTCGTGCAGGTGATCCGCACACACGCGCGCGCGCACACACACACACACACTTACCGGTACATAAGAACTATCTGATGAAATGTTTCGTTTTCATTGACCTTAAAGCAGTGACCTATTAACCTTTACTGTGTGTTTAGAGTTATATCGCAGAGTGTACAGAGGGAAATGCCGTTAGACCACATTTACAGGTAGCATGATGCAATATGTCATTAAGTGTAACTTACAGTTACTGGTAACATATTAGTATATTATGGTATGATTTAAAGGTGCAGTGTGTCAGATTTGGGTTATTTTTGTCCCCTCTAAAAAAGATTACGAAACTATTAGGTACTGACATTTTTATTTAGGAATTTATAATCACCGAAGTGTTTTTCTTTTCTTGACCCTGAATGAGGCCATTCATGTATATCACATTAGGAACGGGTCTTCTCTACGGGTCCGCTATGTTTTTACAGTAGCCCAGAGTGGACATACTAAACATCTTTGGACTTTTAATGACAACTGAAGTCGACCATAGGTTCTCCTGCATGTTCAGCAGAGTGAGGGTGAGGTGATGGATACAACTTACAAATTTACCACTAGATGTCACCAAATCTTACTCACTGCACCCATAAAGTAAAGGTCTAATGTGTGCGATTCTCATAAAAGGTCCCATTTCTTTTGGCAGAAATTGATTTTTTTAAGGATGTTCATCATTATCTAATCACACAAAAATACAAATGATAATTTTTACTAATTTAAAATGAGCCCTTCATGTTTACATCAGGAGCGGGTCCTCTGTATGGAGGCTGCCATATTGCACCACAATGTGAGTACAGTAGCCCAAACTGGACAAAATTAACATCTTGTGAGTTTTAATGATAAGTAAGAGCCATCATTGGTGCATGCTTTCAATGTAAAGGGATATTTAGGTGCAACTCTCAACTTAAATCTTACACACTGTACCTTTAAGACATTTGGCATTGCTGCTAAATGTCATTTTCACGTGATAAATCACAAAGTTGAGTTCTCATGACATGCTGCCTTTTTAGGGATATTAAAAATGATGAGTCTGGAATCTGGAAAATTGGATAATTGTAGTCAAATCAAATCATGTTAATACGGTCGTTTAAGACATTTCCTGCTCCCCCCAAAATGTTGAAAGCAAAAAATGATACAGCAACATCTTTCTGTAAGAGCTCAAAATAGTTTTCCACCCAGACATAAGTAATGGACACACTCACATCACATCTCATCGACTTCTACCCGTGATATATTTAGTAACCAGTCGACAGTAATTGGCGCAGAAATAACACACTCTGGCTGTATCTGTTGTCATAACAACCTGCCTGATTAGCAGACAGCGGCGGGCGGCTCCACTGCAAGAACCTGCACCTGGGCTTTGACCCCCCCCTGACCTCCTGATTAGTTTGTCCCATTTCCAGACTGACTCTATGGCAGCGCAGCCTCATGACATTAACATGCAGATCTCAGTGGATAACAATGCCAGGCCACACAATCAACAAATTATTAACTCCCCCTGCACTTCCTCCTGCACACGCCAGCTCCACATGTGGAAAAAAGTTCTCATGCATCGCGCCGCTAAACATCAGACCACCTCCATGCTGCGAGAGCGGGTGATTGATTACGGTGTCAGAGAGCCCCCGCATTTCGAGCTCGCAATCTTTTCGGGAAGCCTATGGAAATGTGGCCTGGCCCTCGGAGCGCCACGCGATGAGAGCGAGCTGGAGCGGCAGAGACACGGTCGTGAAATTAACGGCGCTGGCACCAGGACGACTTTGCCATTCCAGTTTACAAAAGTGAACCAAGAACAGGTGTTGTCAGTCCGTTCCCTAACAACAGCCACGAGCCCTCGGTACCATGGAAATGCTGATGCACTGGAAAAGTGCCGTGTGCTGCAGTGAAAGCATGTTATTTCGGAGAGGGTGTTGTGGCGGTTTAACCGTTGGCTTATGTAACTATTGTCAACATCCATCTGTAAACGTCATGAGATGCTCAAGTCATGGCTGACAAGCTATGACACGACCCGGCCCTGCGGAGTCACCGCAGGAGTTTTTTGGTCACACTTTCCTTCACAAAAATACAGCATCCGTGCAACTGTAGTGCATTTTTTGTTTCCCTTAAAGGTGCAGTGTGTACGATTTTGTGACATCTATGGGTGAAGTTCAACTTCAGGGTAACCCAGGGTGACCCTCACTCTTCTGGGCATGCAGGAGAACCTATGGTCGACTTTAGTTGTCATTAAAACTCAAAAGATGTTTAGTGCGTCCACTCTGGGCCACTGTAAAAACATGGCGGCCCCTAGAGAGCGGACCCGCTCCTCATGTAAAGACACATGAATGGACTCATTTAAGGGTAACGGGAAAAAAAGAATACATTGAGGTGATTAGGAAAATATTAGTGCGTCATTGTTTTACCAACACACGTGACAGAAATCACTGAAATCTTACACACTGCACCTTTAATGCCATTTAAAAAGGTTCACAGTTAGTGCTAGTCTGCACACTTATATTTTAAGCTTACCTCTGCATGGTTATGCACAAAAACAGGGCTATTTATGGAACGTTTTTCCACATTTCACCTCTTCCCCTGCAGCGAGATTGCTCACAGCACTTTAGGCGATCGTTCCACATCATTTAGTGTATAATGAGAGTGTTTGCATGGCCAGTCTGCAAGGCTCTGTGTCGTGGCAAAATCCAGGTTCGTGCCCTTTGACCTCATGTCCCCGTTTCTGTGACTCTTCGAGGACTTTCCTAGAACGACTCAACGGTCCACAGCAATGTCCACGTCGGACATGTCCAGGACTCCTCTGTGTTTGCACAGGAAGTGAGGTGAATCATTGTGAGGGGAGGCTCGTTTTCAAACATGTGACCGACCGTGATTGTACAGGTTTGGTTTGAAAGGTTCTGCGTAAGAGGTGACTTAGTCGTTCCGAGGCGGAAAACATCTTCTACTGTAACAGCGTCCAGTTTCAGAGCAGCAATCCCTTCAATTTACAAAAGCTGCAGGTCTTTCTCCTCCTGCATAGTTGAAAGGGAAGGAATCCTACACATGTGTTTGAATTTCAAAAGATGTGTATA
>JAFBJT010003653.1:126553-158426 GCA_016785325.1 Chascanopsetta lugubris | reverse complement strand
ATGTATTACATTCTTTGATGCAGACTCACTGTATGAAGTTTTTTTTTTTTACATGAAAGACACATTGTGGATGGAAATCTAATTTAATTTGTTCAAATGTGGGAATGTTGAGAGGAAATTCCAACATGTATTAGTATGTACCAAGAGGGATGATACAACCGACAAGACTACTTCTCCAACTAGGTCAGTGATAAGACAGAGTCGAAAGTGTGTCACAGTTGTAAAACTGCAACAACAGGCATCAAATATGAATCTGAATCACTTTTCAAAACATAGTCCCAATTGTGACAAGGTGCCAGCTCTCAGCGCTGGACAGTTGAATTCTCAGAATTTGAACTATCCCAGTGTCACTGTGGGGTTAGTGAATGCTCTGAGCACTGTAATAATGCACGATTGGAAACAACATTTGTGTCATAGCTCCCATATTTTAATTTGCAAGTTCTATGGAAGATTGTGGATGTCAAAATTATGGCTCAGTATCATACCTCAGTTGTTTAACAAAATATTGTCATGTTTTTTCTGCATAATACCTGCTTCCTTTGTTATCATTGTTTAAATAATATTAAATGTCACTCCTAACTATAAGATTCCAAAGTCAGTTTTGAGTAGTTGTACGGTGCTGAGTTTGTGTGAAGAAGTGTGGGAAGTTGTTGGTTCAATGAAAGAGCGTTAATCAGGAATTTTTTTTTTTCTGATAAATTATTTAAAATGCTAATTTTTCTTTTTATCTGATGAATAATTGATAAATCAATTTGTTGATGATCAAAATAGTGTTTAGGTTGCAGCCTTAATGTGGTTACAATTGACGCAAACCTTGTAATTAAATTGAAACAATACGAGTGCTGTGGTGTAGCGGGACTTCCTCTACTTCCAGTCTGTGTATATAGATATGAGCTGAACTCCAGAGATCCTCCAAATATTGTCCGAAGGGGCTGTGAGTGTAAACAGAAATGTCTGCAGCAGATTTTCTGCAGACTGGCAGCTTGTGTAAAGTCTGCAGGAACCCTGGACATCCTCCAAAGGTCATGTTTGAGAACAGCTTTAGACTGATGAGTAGTCTGAGTTATTTCTTGCCGGAGCAGTTCAACGTAGACCAGTCTGGACCATGGAAACGTGGATTTCTCACATCACACCTGCAGCGTTCCTTTCTCTGCGAGGCTGGTGCGCTCGTACGCTGGTGTTTAATGAGGGATGACTGATCTCAGCTCCTGTCTCTCCCTCAGTGCTTCACGTTGAATCTGAGTCTTACATGAATCCAGTGTGATCCTGTTTGCAGTGGAGAACATGGAGAGAGGCAGACATTTGTTGTTGGCCTGATTGCTGCCTCTGTGATTCATCATTTATCTCTGCTTCTGTGGACGTGTGCTGAAGCAGGACAACGGTTGCCCTGACAGCAGATGCAGTTTTATTTTTACATGTTTTCTCCCTTCCTCTGTCTTCAATGCTGCAGCTATCAATTACTTTTGTGATCAATTAATCTATCAATTATTTTCTTCAATTTGATTGTACAATATTTGAATGGGTGGAAATATGTGGAAAATGTGGAAAAGACATGTCTGAAAACAACATGATCATTATACGACTTATCACCTGATATTTTCATAGTCAGCCTATAGACACCGTGACTGGGAAGCCTGTGCGTGTGTGTGTGTATGTGTGTGTGTGTGTGTGTGCATGAGCAACTTGTAAATGAGGTATGTATGTTATGTACGTTTTTGTCACTTCTATCCATAGAAATAGAATTGCAAAACAATTATGTAGAGCCATTGTACAAATGTACACTCACCCCAATGTATGACTTGCTTTTTAAATGACCCTTAAAATAGCTCTTTAATGTATATTTACACCAGGAGCGGGTCTACCCTATGGGGGCCGCCATGTTTTTTTTTTTTTTACAATAGCCCAGAGTGGACGTACATCTTTTGTGCTTTAGTAACAGCTGAACTCTACCATAGGTTCTCCTGCATGCTCAAATGGGAAGGGTGAAGTGATTTATACAATATGCAATTTAACGTATAGATTTCACCAAATTTTACACACTGTACCTTTAAAGATTTGCTTCAGGAAAACTGTAATCGAATAATCAGAGTCGATCAATTGTTTCAGCTGTATTGCAAACCATGCTTGCACAATCACAATTATTCCACAAACCTGAGCCACACCTGTGACATTGATAAGATGTGTATCTATTCTAATTTTTCTCTCCCAGGCGTCCTGCCTGTGCGGCTCCGCCCCCTGCCTCCTGTCGTCATGCTGCCCCTCAACGTACAACTCCACCGTGAGCCGCTTGGCCTTCTCCTTTCTGCTGCTGCTCGGCACCATGGTCTCAGTCATCATGATCCTCCCAGGCATGGAAGGGCATCTGAAAAAGGTAGATCAGATAACTCTGCGGGTTAGGTCGCACGTAATCATCCTCCATGGACATGTGGAGCTGTTAATCATCTCATAAGAGCATCTCTGAACTCATGTGTCACTTCCAATTCAAGGAAAGATGAGAAAAGTGCTTTCATAAGGCTGTAACCCAGCAACAGTGGTTCTGCAGGTGGACGGGATGCTCAGATTATGCATTCGTCATTATTATCTCTGAAGTCTTCCTTTTAAAAATTCCATTACAGTTGACACTGTATAATAGTGGCCTGGATTTAAAGGTGCAGTATGTATGATTTGCTGACATCTAGAGGTGAAGTTGCATGTTCTTTCCATCACCTCACCCTCGCCCTCCTGAGCATACAGGAGAGCCTATGGTAGACTTCAGTTGTCATTCAAACTCAAACAATGCTTAGTATGACCACTCTGGGCTACTGTAAAAACATGGCGGCTCCCAAAGACTGTAAATATACATTAATGGGCTCATTTAAAGGCGCAGTGTTTAAGGTTTGGGTAATTTTTGTCACTTCTAATCACATACTGACATTGTCATGAATTTTAATCATGTAAATGTTTTATTCGTATTATTTTTGTTATTCCATTACCCTGAAATGAGTGCATGAATATATAATTGCATGAGGAGGGGGGTCCTGACTGTGGAGGCTTCCATGTCTTTACAGAAGTAAAAGTGGACGCACTAGACATCTTTTAAGTTTTAATGACAACTGAAGTCTACTATAGGTGCTCCTGCATGTTCAGAAGGGTGAGGTGATGGATACAACATGCAACTTCATCTCTAGGGGTCACCAAATCTTACACAGTACCCCTTTAAGGGTAATAGAGAAAAATGAAAACATTTAGGTGATTATGAATTTGTGGACATTTCAGTATATAATCAGTTTGTAATGTTTTTGGAATTGACAAAAATGTAACCAAAATGTTACACAATGCACCTTTAACCCAGTGTCTCATTGTTTGTACTCACCCTGTCAGATTCCAGGGTTCTGCGTGGGCGGGTCCACCATACCTGGCATAGAGAACAAGGTGAACTGTGACATCATCGTGGGCTACAAGTCAGTGTACCGCATGTGCTTCGCCATGGCCTGTTTCTTCTTCCTCTTCTCCATCATCATGATCCGAGTGCGCAGCAGCAAGGACCCCCGAGCATCTATCCAGAACGGGTTAGATCTACGGCCTAGGCTCGGATGTATAATGGGTGAATGCTCCCATCTAGTGGCCAAATACTGACACTGCTTTCTCTTTCATTTTGTTCCCCCTCAGTTTCTGGTTCTTCAAGTTCCTGATCCTGGTTGGCCTTACTGTGGGAGCTTTCTTCATTCCAGACGGCCAATTCAATACAGGTATGAAACGTGTTATAGCATGATTCCATATTGCATTAGTTTTCATTTAATTTGAATTTTCCAGGAGCTCATTCACCTTCTAACAAATGGCTCACACAAGATCAAATCTGCAGACATGTAATGTTACTCAACTTTCAATTGGCAGTTTTCGAGAGAAATTAAAATTTACATTAATAGTCCATTCCATTTGATTCCCTCGGTTAAATATGACCAGATAAACTAAACGTTTTTGATCGAGTTTTATCGTTGCAGCAGGCAACAAGAGTCAGCGCATGTGGAAGTTTAAATATAAGACAATAGGTCATCAGTTATGTTTTATTGTGTCATGTGTCACATTTACACCTCTAAGACATTGGTGTATTTAAGCGTCATTGTCATTCAATGTCTGGATCTTAAAGGAAGATTAAGATCACAGTATTATTTATTTGGGCAGGAATTACATGTGAAATTATTATACTGTTTATGGATATACGCATTGTTTTTATTATCCAGAAAGAGCCCTTATATAATAACATTAGGGACAGGTCCCCTTCACAGGCAGCCATGTTGCACTGCTGTATTTCACAGTAGCCCCAAATGGTATTCATCTTTGAGTTTAGATGAATACCCAATACTGTTATAGAGAAGAGGAGGAGGCGACCTCTGATGATAAATTAGTCCTGAGTAAAACTGAACAAAAAATAAAAACTATGCCTCCCTAATGATTAAAAAAAAAAGTGTTAGTGAGATCTATTCCCATGATCCCTCAAAACGTTTTCTTTTAAATTGCCTAGTCTCATGAAATGACATGTTGCTCTCCCAAAGTCAAATTGATGGCTCAGTAGAATACCATAGTAGTTCATCTTAATATTTGTATACTTATAAAGTAGGAAGTGAATGTTTGCTCAAAATTCACCTTTTTACTTTCATCAGAAAGTCTGATTCAAAATCAGAACCTTTGATTTTAGAATATTTTACTGAGGGTTATTTTTTCCTTATTATACTTTTCAGAAATATTTAGAAGTCATAACCTTTTGTTATCATTGTTTGAATAACATCAAATGTCACTGCTAAACAATATATCAGAGGTTGTTGGTCCTGTCCTCTTTTGCCTTCGAATTAAATAACTACATGAAATCAATTCACCTCTTGTGATTAAAAGCAAAATAGTGTAAAAAAAAGTGTACAATCCCAGCTGCTTCTTCCTCACAGTGTGGTATTACTTTGGCATGGTGGGCTCCTTCATCTTCATCATCATCCAGCTCATCCTGCTCGTGGACTTCGCTCACTCCTGGAACCAGTCCTGGCTGGAGAAGGCAGAGGAGGGGAACTCCAAGTGCTGGTTAGCAGGTACATTATCTTCATACAGAGATAACATACATTGCTATGCATTTAAAGGTGCTGTAAGATTTGGTGACATCTATGGGTGAAGTTGCATGTTGTATCCATCACCTTACCCTCACCCTTCTAAACAAGCAGGAGAACCTATGGTAGACTTCAAGTGTCAGTAAAACTCAAAGGATGTTTAGTACGTCACACACGGTGGCCCTTTGTGGAGAGGACAGTCCCTCATGTAAATGTCATTAATGGGCTCATGTAAGGGTATTGGAGAAATAAGTAAAACATTTAGATGCATTTGTGAAAATGTCAGTATGTGTTTTGTAATATTTTTGTGACAAAAATGACCAAAATCCTACACACTGCACCTTTAATTCTAATCTATTTTTTCAACTGTATGGTTATTTATCTATCTATTTATTTGAGTTTTTATTTCTGCTTTTATTTGACTTTATTCATCTTTTAGGTCTTCCAACCTGTTTTGTTTATATTTATATCTTTTTATGCTGCATGGGTGCTGTATATAGTCTTTTTCTGTGCAGCACTTTGGACCTTTATGGTTGTTTTAAAGTGCTTTATAAATAAAGTTGGATTGGATAGAAAGCGTAAAATCCTATAATTCTACCCCATTCATTCCAAAAACGATACATTTTCACATTAGAGTCCACCTGCTTGAATCATTAATATCTTTATTGACGAATCGTATGGATGTGTGTGTAACTGGAACATTGAATTCAATTTCCAATGAGATTGTTGTGCCTGTTCACAGTTAAATAAGACAGCTGTTATGTTCTTAATTATATTGCACAAAGACATTGCCCCCTCTGTGTCTCGCTCTTTCAGCTCTGCTGTCGTTCACCGTCATCCACTACGCTCTGGCTTTCACTGCCGTCGTGCTCTTCTACGTCTTCTACACCTCACCTGACGCCTGCACTGAGCACAAGGTCTTCATCAGCCTCAACTTCCTCTTCTCCATTGCCGTGTCCATCGTGGCCATTCTCCCCAAAGTCCAGGTAAACGAGGATGTATACAGGCCGATGCAGAATATATAATCAATGATGAATGTACTGTATTAACCACATCAGGGTGAAAGAGGGAAATGTTGCATTATAACATTATAATGACATTATAGTCGTGTCAAACTCATTTTCACCCTAGGCACATCAGAATTATGTTTGCTCTCAAAGGGCCGATTTAAATTGTGGGACTAAATGTAATTACTACTTAACATATTGTAAAATAACTGTTTTCATACTCAATTACCATTTTTTCAAGTTACAAATATTTTATATGTATTTATATACATGTTACATACATGGACATTTAAACACACCTGTAAACACACCGACTGTATTGCCTCACATAAAAAGTAACGTGTAGTAGAGTTCATGGGCAATGTTTGCTTTAGACCTTTATCTTTACACAATCATGCCTTTAAGCTCTCGTGGGTCACAAAAAATGATCGCACCATCCACAAGTTGGACATGTGCATTATAACTAGGGGTGTATCTCATGATACGGTACGATACACGATATGGAGGTCACGATAACTATACCATATTATAGCAATATTGTTTTTAAAGGGACAGTGTTGTGACGTTGCTGGCGCAGCCCTGGACAAGACAAATATGATCTATCATATGTTGCGGTACAGGTTTTCACTGTACCGACACGTATCGTCACCTTTTTTATATCGAGGTACGATATATGTATCGTTACACCCCTAATTAGAACACGTTGATTTGAAGTGGAATCATGAAATATGGGAAAGTATGAGAATTATGGAACATAAAGTCATTATACCAATATTGTTTGAGTGAATAATCACCTGAATGTGTAAATTGTTTTCATTTTTCAATGAATGAGCCCTTTATAGATTACTATATCATTATTTACTGTCGCCCTCAGAGGACAAACTTAAAGGTGCAGTTTGTAAGATTCTGGTCATTTTTGTCACAAATATTTCAAAGCAATTACTTACAATACATTAGTATTCATATTGGGTCCTCTCTACAGGGACATCTTTTGAGTTTTAATGACAACTGAAATCTACCATAGGTTCTCCTGCATGTTCAGAAGGGTGAGGTGATACATACAACATGTAACTTCACTTCTAGATGTCACCTAATCTTCCTTTCTTACCTTAATGCCTTCTGAGCTCTGAGTTCATGTCATCTTCTACCGCTTATCCAGTGTTCTGGGTCGTGGGGTATTTCTACCAGTCCGCACAGGGCCTTTTTTTGGGGTATCAGTGTCAGGGCCAGTCACAGGGATTCAAGTGGGATTCGGACCAGTGAGCTTTGCTTCCAAAGGTGGCCAGGTTGAGGTTCTCCTACATGTTAGGAAGGGGTGGGTTGGGATTCTAAACTGCAAAGTAAGGACAATTAATTTCACATAAGATCCATAAGAATGATCAGTATCTACTGTCAGTCCAAGCAGATCATTTGTAATTTTTCTTTTATATATGTTTTCTTTCCAATCCAGTTTTATTTCTAAAGCACTTTAAAATAACCATGAAGGTCCAAAGTGCTGTACAGAAAAAAAAAAAGTGCAGCACCCATACAGCATAGATTATATATAGATATAAGTAAAACAGGTTAGAAGACCTAAAACTTGAATAAAGTAATTAAAAATAGAAATAAAAAATCAACAAATACATTAAAAAAAAACCATACAGTTGGAACAGTAGAAGCAGTAAACCAGATTAGATTTATGACAAACTTGGATTAAAATTAAATAAAATTAGAAACAAATTAAAGCTCTACCCAGATGATAGAATTGATGCTCTTGGTTGTGGATGACATCACTGAGGCCTGAGTCTGTGAGGGGGAAATGTTCTTCACAGATGTTTCTTGTTCTTTTCGCCCCAGTGATTTTGTCATTGAAACCGAGTCTTGTTCCATTAGAGCGAAAGTCGGGGGACAGAAGAGTTGTTTTCTTCTTTATAAACATTTCAGTGAGCCTGACTAATCCCTCCCTCCTCCATGTTTCACTTTTTAACCCTCACAGTCACTGTGAGTCACACGTCGGACATCAGCCGATCCAGACTCATTTACTACTTCATGTGACCACAGAATGCGCTTCCAACTTTCCTTGGGGCTCTTTTTCACAATCCCTGGACAAATTGGTTTGTCCTGTTGATACGTTTCCTGTCGGACTTCATCCATGAGATTGGATTTCACGTCTCAGAGTCTGATTAGTCACTGAAATGCCGATGTTCACAGTTTCGCTCAGAATTACAGAAGTACATTAGATTTGTTCACAACTACTACCTCTTTGAAGCGGCTGTGTAGCTGTTCTGACACCGCAGATGCTATGACAATGCTCACCGTCTACTTTAAAGGTGCAGTGTGTACGATTTGGTGACCTCTAGAGGTGAAGTTGCATGTTGTTTACACCACCTCACCTTCACCTTCCTGAGCATGCAGGCGAACCTATGGTAGACTTCAATTGTCATTCAAATTCAGTAGATGTAGACAGATGGATAGATGTCTGACATTGAGAGGGCCGCCTCCTTTTGTAAATACATATTACTGGGCTCATTTAAGGGTCTAATCTAATGGACAAAAGCAAAACATTTAGATGAGTATATATTTATGATGGTTTTGTAATATTTTTAGAAGTGACAACGTTTTCATTGTTGATTCTGCATATTAATCTGGACTATATATCTTTGCGGTGCCTTTCAAGCAGTTAGGTTTAGGTTACTTTATTTGTACCCGTGGGTAGATCTGTTTTACAGTAAACAAAAACAATATGGCACGCGTTAAAACAAACCCACAAACAAACAACATAGATTAAAACATTCTAATGAAAACTTAACAGGCTCAATTATGATAATTAAAAGTACTCACTTTTCCTTCCATTCCTTAAAAAGAGAGGGAAATCAATAAAATTAGTAATACAACAATGGTAAAACTGGGGTGAAAACAGGTGTGAAACTGCAATAAGATAATACAATAATAATAATAATAATTATTATTATTATTATTATTATTATTATTATTATTATACAATAAATATGTATAATTTGTCCATTTTGGGTTACTCAGAAAATGTGATAAAACAATAATGCCGACTTCCGAGGCTAAGAACTGCTCCTAATATAATGTAGATATAAAGGGCTTATTTTAGGGCAGAGTCAATTATTGAAATTTCATCTCAACCAGTAGAAATGTAAACAATTTCACCGAAATCCTACACACGAACTTTAATTCCCTTCCTGATTCTTCCTCATGTCTCGTCTCTGCAGGAGGCTCAGCCCAGCTCAGGGCTGCTCCAGGCCTCCATCATCACCCTCTACACCATGTACGTCACATGGTCAGCCATGACCAACAACCCCAGTGAGTCTGATGAGTCTCAGTCAGTATCATCTCCTTTAGCACTGCGTCCTCGCTCCATTGTTTATTCATTACTTTTTCTATTTGCAGACCGCCAGTGCAATCCCAGTCTGTTGAGCCTGGTCCTGCCCGTCGGTCCAACCCCACCCCCAGGACCTGCTCCTAATGTGCAATGGTGGGATGCTCAAAGCGTCGTGGGGTTGATCATCTTCTTGCTCTGCACCCTTTACGCCAGGTATTGTCTCATCACTGCGGGTGTTTTGTCTCACTGTGGCTCCTGCCTTCACTTTGCACATCCACTTTTGTTGATATTAAGCCATTTCCCCCCATAATTTGTTGTGTGTGTGTTTTTTGCCAATCATGTAACTTTGACTTTGTGAGACTCTCTTGTGGTCTGTGCTCCGTCTCTCGAGTTAATTCAGTTTTGTCATTGGCGTCAGCAGCCAAAAAGGAAAAAGGTCAGTGAGCAGCAGCAGGTCTGTGGGCAGGAACAGCTTGTTGATAAGAGACGTCAGTGGAGACCGATCAGACGTGTTTGAATCCTAATGAGAAGCCACAGTCATTTGATAAATGCTCTTTATGACTAAACATCTCAGAGCGAGTAAAACATTCAACCTTGCAGCAGAGACCACGTCCTCTCCTTCCAGAAACAAATAGGGATCTGATGCTACTGTTGGATCCATGGAAATGATCGAATTAAGTGATTTTGCTCACCTTTTTAGCCTCCATTTATGATGTTTTATGTCCTTGCTCCTGCAGGATTATTTGACCTTTCAAAAAAATGATTTCATATCTTCCTCATCACATCTGGATTTAAAGGTGCAGTGTGTAAGGTTTGATGACATCTAGTGGCGAAATTGCATGTTGAATCCATCACCTCACCCTCACCCGTCTGAACATGAAGGAGAACCTATGGTCGACTTCGGTTGTCATTAAAACTTAAACGATGTTTAGTACGCCCACTCTGGGCTACAAACATGGCGGCCCCCGTAGAGAGGACCCGCTCCTCATGTAAATATACATGGATGGGCTTATGTAAGGGTAATGGGGAAAAACATACATTTAGGTGATTACAGATTCATGAATATGTCAATATGTCATTGTTTCGTAATAATTTTGGAAGTGACAAAACAAACAAACAAAAACACACTGCACCTTTTTATATTAAAACGAGTCACTGTCTTCTGAACCACCACAGCATCCGCTCATCAACCAACGCCCAGGTGAACAAGCTCATGCAGACGGAGGAGGTTCACAGTCTCACCATCGACACGGAGGCGGCCGTCGGAGAAGACGGACTCCGCCGCGCCATGGACAACGAAGAGGACGGAGTCTCCTACAGCTACTCCTTCTTCCACTGCAGCCTCTGCCTGGCGTCTCTGTACATCATGATGACACTCACCAACTGGTACCAGTAAGTAGCTGCTTTTCCCTCTTCTGCTGAACCTCTGCTGCACAGTGTGAGGGATCCACAAAATAATTCTATTGAAGCCTCCCTGTTGTTGGATTGGATACTTTTACAGCCTCAAATAACCTCACGATTACATTTACAACTCACTGTCATCTTGTGCTGCAAAATGTATCAACCAGGCTTATTTTTCAGCCCTGACTTCATTTGTCGTTCATCCAAAAATCAATCCTCCTCCATGTTTCCGCCATATTTATTAGATATCTGTGTTATCTCTCCAAATTGTATACAGCACATTGAGATTTATGAAGAGAACAGACTTGTTAATTACAAAGATTGGTCAATTTTGGTTGGTGCCACCTAACTCAAGAACCGTAGGTCCGATCTGGAAACGGTGTTCACTGTTGAACTCGGTGTGAGATTAATGTCTCAAATCTAAAAAATGACCCTCCTTTTCCTTCCGTCTGTAATGCTTTTTCATCTTAAACCGGTGTTCCAAGGGCTTCGAACCCATGCCCCCAAGTGCATGGGCATGGTGCCCTGACCCATGTCCAAGTACGCCCTGATCCGCATGCTGGCACGTGGGACAGTCCACAATGAATTTATTGGCATAATAAATACATATCCAGTTGAGAGCTCGCTTTAGAAACATTTGACAGAGTTTCACATTTCGAAGTGAGGCACTATACGTCACCTCCTCCTTCCTATATTTTTCTGTATGTGGCCCTCAGTTAAAAAAGTTTGGACACCCCTGCTAAAGCCTAGGCTTTAGAGCACATGTGTCAAACTTCTGGGCCGCGGTCCAAATGTGGCGACAGCTTACAGGCATATGACTGTCTAAAAATAAAGGTCTAAAGCAGACCTTGCCCATAAACTCTAGTGAATTACACATGCCTCTTTTTATGTCTAGCAATATATCCAGTGTGTTTACAGGTGTAACGTGTTTGGGAATGCATTTACAGTATTTGTAACTTAAATAAATAATAAATTCAAAGATAATCAAATATGAGGACAGTTATTTTGCAATATGTTAGGTCGTAATCACATTTAGTCCTACAATTACAACCGGCCCCTTGAGAGCAACCATAATGCTGATGTGGCCCTTGATGTGGAGTTTGACCCCCCTGCTTTAGACACATGGCCAACCTCCCTCTGACCTCGACCTTTGTTCACCAGGCCAGAGGCCGACTACCAGACCATGGAGACCAGCATGCCGGCCGTGTGGGTGAAGATCGGCTCTAGCTGGCTCGGCCTGGGCATTTACCTGTGGACCCTGGTGGCCCCACTGGTGCTGCCTGACAGAGAGTTCCACTAAGACACGGTGCCATCTGGTGATCTCTTGCTCCACGAGAAACAAAACAAGCGTTGGCTTCAGATAGCTCCGCTTGAATGTTTTAGTTGCTGACAATGACTCGTTTGAAGGTTTAAGTGGTAATATGCTTTACTTTTGATCTTAAAGGAGAACGATACAGGATTGGTGCACAGCCCTAAAGTAAATAACAGGTTTGTGTACCTATTTTTAAAGTAATTTAAGCCATATAGGTAAAGACCAAACAAAACTAAGTCTCAGTTAGCAATCTGCCTAAATGTTGATTAGCTCATGAAGTCTGAGTCAAGCTGTAATAGCTCCCTCCATTTTATTTTCTTTACTCAGGTTGTAATCTTCTCTGTTTTGTCACTGTTACGAAAACCAAATGAATCTTTGATTATATATGTAGGATAAACATGTTGGATGTTATGTTGGATTCATACTGTTTGAATCACTTTGATTTTTAGGAAAAGTGCCCACAAATATTCCTGCCAGGTATCCTTTTTCTAGTTCTGCCTTTTTATTACATAACTTTGTCCCAGTGCCTCATTTTATACTCAAATTGCTTCAATATTATTATTATTTGTACACGTGTTTTTCAGAGGGCCAATGTTTGATAATCTCTAACAGGTTTATATGACTTAGTGAGACCTCTTAGGTTTGGATGTAAAACACTATTCAATTAATGAAATAAAGTTCACTCTATTGAAAATTGTCCAGTGTCTGTTGTGACTGTTTTTCATCCAATGAGATGCGTATCATCATATCTGATTCTGAATCATATAGTGAGTGAATATCTGTGATTGAACAGTAAACTGTTCCTTATTTTCTGTTGACTTCAGAAACTGCAAATCAATGTTCATCAGCTCAGGTCAGCACGGAACGCTCCACTGCCCTCCCTCCATTAATCACATGATCCTGCTCAAATGTGATTTATTGTGTTCCCTCTTTGCAGGATTCCCTACTGCAACACACACACACACACACACACACACACACACACACACTAGCACACACACTTGGCAAGTAATGTAGAGGGAATGTGCTTTCCCCTCTATCACAAGATCAGCATGAGTAGGGGCCTGAACACAACACTTCATTATATTAAACAATATTCATTCAAGGCTTGTGTATGGGAAATGAGCGCTCTCTCTCTCTCTCTCTCTCACTCTCTGACTCATCTGCTAAAAAATTCCCCAGATGTTGTCTCTACAACATCATGGGGTACATTTTGACCCGAGCAGCAACTTCAGAATCCTTTCTCAAATATGAGTCAAATAAAACCTTAAAGGTGCAGTGTGTAAGATGTGGTGACATCTAGAGGTGACGTTGCCTGTTGTATCCATCACCTCACTCCTCCCTTTTGAACATGCAGGGGAACCTATGGTCGACTTCAGTTGTTCTTAAAACTCGAAAGATGTTTAGTACGTCCACTTTTACTGAAAACATGGCCCCCATGGAGAGGACACCCTCTTTATGTAAATATACATCAATGGGAGCATTTAAGGGTAATGGAAAAATATGAAACATTTTGGTGATGTATAAATTAATAGAATATAAATAAATAGAATTTTATAAATTCACAAAATGTCACTATGCAATTGTTTTGTAATATTTTTAGAAGTTGCCAAAAATGACCAAAATCTTACCCACTGCACCTTTAAATGTTGCTGACCACCTGCTCATGGGAGTGCTCTCTTATGGCAGTGTCATCATTCAGCGCCCTGCTGGATTTGACTCCAAATGATCCATGTCCCCGTTCAATCCGAGCATCTTTGGGGTGTGCTGGAAAAGACATTATTGATTTAAGGAAGCTCCACTTTGCAACTTGAAGGATTTAAAGATCTGATCTGGTCTCAGCTCCTCAAACGGCAGCCGACAGGATCTCCCTGCTCCATCTTTACCGCAGTATAAATGTGAATGTCTTTCAAACTCTTAATGTCTTTTTTTTATTCTTCACATAATTAAAACTTTGTGAGCCCGAGGCAGAAATGTCCTGATATTATTAGAGGTTCTTTTTTTTCTTCAGATTTAACCTTAAGATTGATCACCAGGCTGAATCTTTTATGTCTTATGTCTCCTCGCTCACTTTCTTAGTTCAGGTCGAATGGATGAGGGGTGATTTTTGGTTGTTACTTGGGTTTTTAGTGAACATTGTTTCATCATGGAATATTCCAAAGGATCATTTCAATCGGATATTAAGATTAGTTAACCTAGCAGTGGCTAACATGGCATCTGACATTGGGCTTTTCTAAACTCAGTCCTGAGGGAGGAGGCAGCGACGAGTGAGTAGAGGTGCAGGTTCAAAATAATCCCCTTGGATTTTATTTGAATGTGTGCGGAATTCAATAAAGGGCCGTGGATGCAGCTGCAGTGGTTTTAAAATGAACTAATTAGATAACATGGCGCTAAACTGAAGCTGAAACATTGGCATGGGTCGCGCCACTCGTGTTTGTGTGGTTAGGGTTGGACACAGCTGGTGCTTGTCTGATGTCGGTGTCCTCACTTTTTCTAGCCACACTGTTATAAACTTGACTGTATAAAGCCAAGCCTCTCAACTGCCACCTAGAGGCTGCCTGCTGAACAGGTTATGAATCCCGCCTCCTCCATGATAACAAACGGAACATTACTTCTGTTCACTGCATTTCCTACCCCAGTGACGTGTGTGTTCCTCTCTGTGCTAAGTTGAAATGACATCATTGAAAGCTGATACTGACTTGGACACGTGGGACATGACTTGGTCGCTTCAGTGCCCAGAGGTCAGCGTCCATACTGGGAAGAGTTCACCTTCATTTCTGGGGAGTTGGAGGAAGAGATGACGTGTTTTCCATCTGTAGTTTTTATTCAAACCCAAACTGATGCCGACTCAAGTGACCTCACCAGATTCCGAAGAATCCTCTAGGGTGAGATACCCGGCCCTGCACTTCAGTTCCATGTGTGAGTGAATGGATGAAAAACACCAGACACATCTTAGGAAGTGTGCAGGCCGCGGCTCAGCTGGGAAACGGGCAATGTCACTTCCTTTCTGAGAAATGATGAAGTCAGAATCTGCTACAGATGAGTGAAGCCGTGAGAGTGAAGCGTAGAGTACAAACTTGGGATTAGTGGCCCCAAGTCATTTGTTTGTTTGTGTCTCTGTTTATCTTCTTTGTGAATGATGATGATTACTGTTGTTTATGTTGTAGTAATTAATGCTACTACCACCACCAAACTGTGGCAGATGTCCAAACTGCGGCCCAGGGGCCAACAGTGGCCCGAGGTCTGTTTTTTTTAATTTTTTTTTATTCGCTTGCATCAAATTCTACAAATATAATGGAATGTGGCCCACACCTGAAACTTGGACTTGACTGTATTGTACTTCACTGTTTAACACTAGGTGGAGCTCTAATGGAGACAGTCCTGCACAGGTCAACGCTCGCTCTTACCCGCACTCGTGATTGAACACGTGTACATACGATCATATGTAAACTCATGTTTACATATTTCATTCAAATGTATAAAATATGTACACTTTTGATGAAACAGTCTGAACCCCATTAATGGAAAGGTGTGATGTAGGCTGTCTTTTATAAACTGAGGCATAATCTTTAATAATCAAGGATAATTTATGATTAATTAGGATTAATAAACGTAATAATCTGTTTTATATATAGAGGCCAAGCCTTTCGTGTATTTATCTCCGTGTAAACGTTGTGTAGTCTATGTGTAGAATATCTTATAGAAAAACCAGGTGATGTTTACACCATATTTTTTCCATGAACAAACGAGGAGGCAGCTGAAGTCAGTGTCCCTCTGTGCCGATGGCTTGTTGACACACATGACACTAAGCAGGCCACTCGGTTATGTCAGTAATCTGTTGTCGCTCTGTTTATCTTCGTAATACATCCACACTGCTGCCCCTGCTGCTGCTGCTGCTGCTGCTGCACCGTGCAGGAGACAACACTCGGCTCTCTGCTGCTGATGTCATCTGTGCAGTGACCTTGACTTTCCTCCAGCACCTCCACTCGCTGTGTGTAAACAGGCTGAAGTTGTGATGTGTGCCACACTGTTGACAGAGGGAGTCCCTGGCCTATGTAGCTATGAGCTGCAGTCTCGCCTAATGCTGTTACGTAATCCTGAATCAGTCTCCAATCAGTTGCATAAGCCATAATTGGGGACTCACCACCAGGCTCCTTGTGTTTTCGGTGTGTTCAGGACCCTGCTCAGTGGGTGGGGGTGTGGCCGCCCCCCCCCCCCCCACCCCCCAGAGAGCTGCAGACACCTGGCGACCCAGGTGGAAAAATAACCCAGAGGGGGCAGAGGCAGGGTTTTAATGGGCTTCCCTGCTGGCCTTCATTAGACGACGGTGTGATGATGTCACACTTGTTATCACAGAAGCAAGAGAACGGAGACGCAACCATGGCGAGTCCCCCTCTCTCCCCTGTGGGATGGGCACGATGGGATTAGATGTTAAAAATAAACATTCAAATAAATACATACAATGAATAAATGACACAGGTTAATGCTTGAATGCAAAGAACAATGTTCCTGATTCTAAGAACAATGAGATACCGCACCTTTTACGTATTGGACGTAAATACAACAGATTACTGCTGAATTCTGAATTCAAAATGAAAGATCAGCTATTCATTTTGTAATATAATGATTTGATTGCCATTTCTAATGGCAGAAACTTAATGAATACTTTGTTTACACTGGGAAATGGATCTCCTTTATGCATGGAGGTGAGTGCTCAGCTGCCATATACCACTTCACCACTAGATGTCCAGTACATCCTCCACACTGTACCTTTAAAATGATTTCTCAAAATGCAATGTTACTGTGTGGCTTTTGTCTAATTGTTTGTAGCTACTTTTGTTATTCATTTTCAATTATTCCATATTATCTTTGAGATATGTTTTTTTATTCTGTGCTGTTTTAAATGTAATTTGTTTGGTTGTATCGTTGGTTGTTTGTTTATCTTCTTTCTGAATGATGATGATGATTACTGCTGTTTATGTGTCGTAATCAATGTTACTAGACTACTACTACTAGTACTGCCACTACTACTTCTTCTACCTACTACTATTACTGCTACTGCTACTACTAATACTTCTAGTACTAATACTACTACCACTACCACTATACTTCTACTATTACTGCCACTATACTACTACTACTACCACTATACTTCCACTATTACTGCCACTATACTACTACTGCTACTATTACCACCACTACTACTATTGTCACTACTACCACCACTACTACTGCCAGTACTACTACTACCACTACTACTAATACTATTGCTACAACTACTACCACTATACTACTACTGTTACTAATACTACTACCACTACTACTTTAGGAGTATACTACTACAACTACTACTACTACTACCACCACAACTACTACTGTGACAACTACCTTTGTTCTACTACTACTCCTACAACTGCAACTGTCACTACTACTACTACTACAACCACTACCACTATACTACAACTACTGCCACTATACTACCACTACTACTACTATTGCCACAATACTACCACCACTACTACTACTACTACTGCTACTGCTACCACCACCACCACACTATTACTACTACTGCCACTATACTACTACTACTACAACTGCCACAATACAACTACCACCACCACCACTACTACTACGACTACTACCACCAATATACTACTACTACTGCAACTATACTACTACTACTACAACTGCCACAATACAACTACCACCACCACCACCACTACAACTACGACTACTACCACCAATATACTACTACTACTGCGACTAGCACTACTAATACTACTACTACTACTACTGCCACAAGGCTGCTGCTACTACTACTACTACTACTACTACTACTACTACGATGTTTACACATTCGTGGCTGCAGATGCTGCTGTGCTCTGACTGTGACATTGACAGAGGTGAGAGCAGCTGAGGTAAATGACTGCAACAACTTTCAGGTGGATTCATTCCTCCAGCAGAGCATCTGGAGCAGACACACAGACAGACAGACAGGACCTGTCTCACCTCATCACCAGCAGGTAACAAACATCTGCCTTATTCAAATGCAATCACTTAGTGGGGTTAATAAGTGAGGATATCAGTCATCAGCAGTT
This sequence comes from Chascanopsetta lugubris, assembly GCA_016785325.1. NCBI lineage: Eukaryota > Metazoa > Chordata > Actinopteri > Pleuronectiformes > Bothidae > Chascanopsetta > Chascanopsetta lugubris. The sequence continues at coordinate 140,208 of JAFBJT010003653.1, read as the reverse complement.
GTAGATGTCAAGATGAGTAATCATCAACAATAGTGGATGCTGCATGAGGTGTTGTAAATGATGACATCTGTCAAGCTGCCTAAGTTAAAATGTGGCGTTTCCGGTCTACAACGTTATCTTCAGATGTAGAGATAGGACGCAAAGTCAGGTGAATGTCAGTCAAAAGTACACGTGAGCTGACAAGGGAATTGTTGCGTCTGTGTGAACTCCTCGACAATTCAGTCAAGCCCTCTGGTATCCATGTGTCTGTGCTTTTATTTTGAAAGTCTCCTTTATCAGCTTCTGGTCTGCGGTGGGCGAAGCCACGCTAACTTGATGGAGCCGTAGAAGCGGTGGCCGCAGCGCGGAGAAGAAGTGAAGTTGAGCCTCCACCTCCTGCCGCCGCTGCAGGTAACGTTCCTCCACTCTCACGCTGCCAGGGAGCCATCGTCCGACATGTTACCTTCGGCTATGACGCCGTGTTTTCACCGTGACAGCACCCACGACGTGACGGGACCGCTGTTTTACTACGAGGCGTGTTTTTCAGCTCAATGGGCTGGATAAATAAAAAAAATACAGCTAGCGTAGCCAGGCGGGTGTGAGGGGCACTGCTGCCCGGCCGCTGTGCTGCTTTTCTCGGACGTGTCAGACCGGGTGTTGTGGCACCTGGAGCCCGGTGGTAGAGCCCCCCTGCTCGGTCTCGTCCACAAACCTGGCTTCATTCATTGTCTGTGAGAGGGAGGAGGCGGCGGCGAGTTGCGGCAAGTGAGCCACAGTTGGACCCAACGACACAGGAAGTGAGTAGAAGTGCAGGTTCAAAATAAACGCTTTCGTTGGATTTGCTTGAATTAATGCAGAATTAATCAACGTGCGGTGGATTCAGCTGTGGTGGTTTTAAAACGACTGCTTTAATAACATGGAGCTGAACGGAAGCTGAAACATTAGCATGGGTAGCGACGCTTGTGTTTGTGTGGTTGTTATATTTTGAAAGAGACGCATCTGGTGTGGATTTGATATTTTCATTGTAGCGTGTTTATTGTGACAATAGTCCTAACACTGTGTGTGTGTGGGGGGGGGTGGGTAACTGCCTCTACTCTCCACCACTGATGTGTTAATCGATACTACACATCACAGTTATGGCTGTGGGTTTTAAACACAGCGCTGCAGGTGTTGTCGTGTTTCCTGTTGCACCTTTAAAATCCTCCAAATCAGTCTTGTATCCTCACATGTAGAGGTGTACCCTATCATGTGATGCCTTGTGCTTACTGGCTTTGTTAGTGCGGTTGTATCGGGCTATATCAGCGTTCTGCGACCTGCTTGTATATGAGAACCAGACTCCTTTGAAATACGTGTCACTTTTATTTTTAATCAATCGTAGACGAGCGTGCGTGCGTGTTAAGAAGTCATCCGATAGATTTTCTTAAAGTGCACCATGGCTGTGATTGTTCGGGTGATATATTTTTGTTCTATATGGTGCACGCGTGTCCACTTAAAGTGCAAGATAAAAACTCCAGATGCATGCCGAATGTGCACCTTGACCTTGAACATCCCGGAGATGCAGTTGTCTTTGTGTTTGAGTGCATGCTGCAGGCTTGGGAGAACAATTCCTCTTAAATGCATGATTATTTCAACGAAATTCGGCCATTGCCCTTTCCCCACCGCACCATGCACATGCACGTCCAGCAGCAGCTGCACGCACCTCCTCCCTGCTGCCTGCCCTGGACAATCTCTGCGTAAACCTGCCTGCAACGCAGCCAACATGACATCATGCGTGAGAAACAGTCCCGTTCTGGGCGGATTCCACTTATTTATTTATTTTCGGACTTATTTATTTGTGGCCGCGGGATCAGATCGCCGATAATATTACATAATCACAACTGGGCTTACATTGGGAGCTTGATTTGGATGTTGTGAGCCAAGTGGATAAAGCTTTTAAAGGTCCCCATCATGCCACAGTTCAGTTCTGGCATGGGTGCTGTTTCTTTGTATCTGTGTTTTTTTGTTGTTGTTGTTGTTGTTGTTTATTTTAACCATGTGAAATTATAAATCTGGCGTGAGAGGATGCATGTGTTTGTGTGTGTGCACATAAACAGGAAATGACCGAGTGAACATTACAACTCTGCAGAGCTGACACACTCCTCATTGCAATGAGGAGGTGTGGATTAGGGGGCATCTGAGGACAGCTGTGGTGCTGGCAACATCACTCTGCTGCTGCACAACACTTGCACACAAAGGGATATATTCAGTATATCATCATATATGCAATAGAGTCAGTAGACTATTATACTATCCTGCATTCCTTAAATGCACATATAGTGTTATGTATGTATGTAATATGTTTGCATCATATGCATCATATTGTTTGTGATATGTTGTCATGCTACCTGCATGCACAGCACAGAGAGGGGCCAGACATCTGCTTGAAGAATAATTATTATTTCATTAGCAAATTAAGAAAATGAATTCTGTACATTTTGGAATAAAATATCAAAAAATATTTTTTTTAAAACCGACAAAAACACCACAGGTTCCTGGAGCTCAAGGTGCCCTCTGCACACAGCTCTGTTTTTGTGTGTTTTTGAAGTGAAAACAGACAGAAGGGAGGGATTCAAACCCATTTGATTATTCAGCCTATGTATTCCAGATGCGTGTGTCTGATGTGGTGTTATTTCTCATTAAACCTATTCATTTCAATCTCATTTATTTAATTGAAATTGCATATTATTATAGATATTATGTCATAACTGTAATTCAATTATCCAGATATATTCTACATGCAATTTAAATGCATACATCTTAAATTTGGCTGATATTAGTGTGTACACCCATCACCACTTGTTACAGCTGTGCATTGTTATTTTCTGTGTATCAGACACAGATGCACAGGTCAGGGTGTAGTTTACATATATGAAGTGCCGCCATCATTTAACCCGTGTTGTCCTGCTTTCCCACTCTGCAGAGAGGGGTCACATTTTTGTCCAAGTGCCTCCTCGACGGGAGAATTTCTTTTCCCCAAATAAGCCATGGTGGGGGGGGGGAGATAAAAAACAGTGTCTGTTGTGGTTTATGATCATTTCCACTGTCCTTCACCTCTGGGAGGATGCACTCAGCGGACGTAACACTTCTCAACTGTGTGCTGGGTGTGATGCTGTGTACCTGCATCCATCACTCACTCGCAGGATGAGAAGGAGGCAGCCACTTGTCATTTGCTGTTGCAGGATTGCTAGTGAGGGCAACGTTAACCTCACATAGCCTTCGAAAGCACCCGTTTACAAATGTTCTTAACGTCGTAAACCTGTCGTCCACAACATTGACACATGTTGAGGAGGGTGCAACGTGTGTGTGTTAGTAATGCAGAGTCTGTATGTAGTTTGTGCTGTGGTCCGGGACCAGCTTTTCTAAATTCTGTCCTTGAAGGTGACATTGAGATGGCGCTGATATCTCTTAGTCTGGAGGTGCTGTTTTACAACAACAGGTGTGTGAGTGTGACTGACATGAGCATGTCACCGCTGCGTGTGACTCTATTCACCCGTGACATTAACATGTGTGTGGCGATCAGGTCGATCAGGTGACGTTCACACCTGGCAGCAAAAACATGTCTCTTAACGTGTCTCCTTTGATCACGGGTGAGCGGAACACTATATTCAGATGCACATGGACGTGAGTGCTGCCTGCAAAGACCATAGGCAGTTTGAGTTTTGAGCCAGTAGGAGGCAGCAGTGCACTGCATGTGCCTCATCTAATGATAATAATGATCATGATCATTCTAATAAAGTAGTAGAGGTTGACAAAGAACATGATTTGTGGAGACACATCACCGACAATCTGTCCCAGTTTCACTCACTGTCATCGTCATTCAAACACAACTTACTTGATTCCATTAATTAACATTTGCTTTACTTTGATCAGGCCATGTCTCGTCCATTAACATAGATGAAGCAGGATTTATTTTATTCTATACCTATGCCTATTATATAGACAGTCAGCAGGTGGTGCTCATGATGCTCAGGCCTCTCATATGGAGAGTGGGCCCTCATTGAGATATTGACCCTGGATCTCATAACTTCAATACAGAGCTTTCCGTTTGAGATGTCAGGCTCTCCAGCTAAACGTATGTGATCCATATTTAATTTAATTTAATTTAATTTAATTTAATTTAATTTGATTTAATTAGATTTAATTTAATTTAATTTAATTTAATTTAATATTATTAGTATTATTATTATTATTATTATTTTATTATTATTAGTATTATTACGATTGTTGTTGTTGTTATTGTTATTGTTGTCGTTATTGTTAGTCCTGTCAGCAGGCCAGTACTTTATTCATACCAGTGCATCTCAGGCTCTGCATACTAAGCATTAAGAGAACCATCATCAGTGGCTTTATGGACACTGTAATCCTGTTGGTCTTTATGGATCCCTGTAGGTTTGAGTTTTCCTCTAACAAACTTAATGTTTCATGGGTGCTAAAGTGGGAGCATAATGCTCTTATTGTGACTCTGACAGGCCTGAAGCCCACAAGATTTCCACTGTGTTTGCCACTGGGGCCAGAATGATGATGTTTTTTGACATTGGGAATCAGCAGCACGGCTCATAGGGCTTTCACACTGGCAGGGAGCCTGCACGGTTCTGGTTCCGGCTCCAGCTCCGTGAGAACCTTGGTGTTTTCTTGTGAACCAGCCGGCGTTCAAAACAGTCAGAAGGACATTATTCATTCTACAAACGTATATAAACAGGAAGGGAGTAAGTTTGTGTGTGTGTGTGTGTGTCAGTTCTGTCTCGACAGAAACGACCTGCCGTCATGTAAATAAGATCAAAAACATAGGGCTTTTTAGTTTGTTTACAAAGGTGCAGTGTGTGCGATTTTGGTCATTTTTGTCACTTATCAATATTACAAAACGATTACATACTGATATTTTCATTAATTTCTAATTTTATTCCTTTACGATTAAAGGAGCCCATTAATGTGTATTTGCAAGAGGAGTGGGTCCTCTGTATGGAGGCCGCCATGTTTTTAAAGTAGTGAAAGTGGACGTACTAAACATCTTTTGAGTTTTAATGACAACTGAAGTCTACCATAGGTTCTCCTGCATGTTCAGAAGGGTGAGGTGATGGACACAATATGCAATTTCACCTCTTCAGGTCACCAAATCTTACACACTGTACCTTTAATAAAATAACAACATATAGACCTGTTCTACACGAAAGGTAACCTTAAATGATTTCTGTTGTGAGAAGGCGCTATATAGAAAATTAAATGAAATAAGATTAACTTGATCCTTGGCACCCCCCTATTAGAGTGGTTGGGGAAATGCTAATATAACATGACATGGGAGAACCACAATTTTTCAGTTCCACTGAGAACCTACGTTTTAGGTTTTGACCCTTTTTTTTGTTTTCGGTCTGAACTGAGGGGCAACCTCCGGACGGAAGAAGCACAATAGTAAGTGAAATCTTGCAGTTCACAGGGTTACCACTGGGGGCTGACTCCAAAAGGGAGCAAATCCCCATAGACTCCCATGTTAAAATGACCAACTTGAGAGGTGAATGAAACATGTTTAATATCTGGTACAAACTTTGGTTTTGGTCTCAATCAGTCACATGTGTTACCATGACAATTACAGAGAGTGAATTTTGAATTCCTGAGTCAGGATTTGGCAAGATGGCCGACAAGGGACACCCCTACAATTTTCCACAAAACCACTCCTCTGAAACCAACAGGTGACGTCACGGACGCTACGTCCATCTTTGTATACAGTCTATGGTCTGAGCACGTCGTTCCAGTTCCAATTTTGGTTCATGAACTGGAACCGTGCCGGTTGCCTGCCAATGTGAAAGCCCTAACAGAGGATCAGCTGTGTGAGAGTTCACTCTCCTCACACGCACAGTGGTAGTATGATAAACATCTTTGTGGCACATCTCAGAAAGTGTCCTGAAGTCCCACGGCTGCATTATAAAACTGCACACTCTCCCAGTTTGTGCAAAGACCCCGTCAAAGGTCCCTGTGTTCAGCGGAGGGCAGCGGAGCCTCCGAAAGGACACCATTGATATTCACATGGCTCCTTCTTATGGAGTCACCGGTGGGCACCTCGTCCCTCAGGTGTCAGTCATTATACAGTGTCCTTGATAGGAGGTGAAATGCGAGGGCACCTGCGAAGCCGCTGCTCCTCTGATGTTCTCCGGACGGAGAGTTTGCCGAGTAAATACTCACACAGTGAAACATAAAGTGTGTTGAGGGAGTGGAAATGTGTTTACGGAGGGAACGTGTGCCCACGTCCTTCACAACTCTGCCAAAACAGCCCCTTTGAGGACAAATGAATTAATAACCTAAATGGGTTATTGGGACATTAATCATTTTAGAACTCTGTCAGTCTGTTACTTAAATGTTAAATACAACTTTTTTGTCCTTCCTCCTCAGGGTCAGACGAAGAGCATCACGACCACAACCCTCAGATATCTGACTGTTGGGACGCACCAGACAATCCAATGATCCATCTTCAACCAGTGATCTGTCACTTGAGCAGAGTTGAAGAGGTAAGAACTTTCTCCTTCATGCACTTCATTTTAAGTGTGCAGTGTCAAGATTTCGGTCATTTTTGTTACTTCTATAAATATTACTAAACAATTACATACTGACTTGTTCATGAATTCATAATCAACTGAATGTAGTATTTTTTTTACCATTACCCTTAAATGAGCCCATTAACATGAGCTTTCTGTGCAGGGTGCCAAAATATTTTCAGTAGCCCAGAGTGGACATACAAACCATTTTTTTTCATTTGAATGACAACTGAAGTCGACCATAGGTTCTCCTGCAGGCTCAGAAGGGTGAGGGTGAGGTGGATGGATACAACATGTAACTTCACCTTAAGAGGTCACCAAATCTTACACTCTGCACCTTTAAATGATGAGTCACGACCCAAATTGAAGAACATTTTTGATCAACTACTCAAATTTATCCGAGGAAAAGATGAACCCAAGATAGTAGAGAGCAACTCGCACAAATCATGTTTGATGATACACAAAATAGACCAGTAGGTGGCGATAGAGAGGGAAATTAATTTAGTGTCTGGAGTGTAGCAGTATGCAACTTCACCTCCAGATGTCACCAAATCTTGCACCTTTAAAAGGTTTTTTTCACACTGGCAACGGAACCGGCACGGTTCCAGTTCCTGAACCAAAATTGGAACCTGCCGGCGCATTCAGACGCGGAAAAAACATTTTGCAACCTGAAAAGTCGGTTCTCAGCAGAACCGAAAAATGGTGGTTCTCCCATGGGAACTGTGACATCATCAGTGGTCATGTCATGTTATTATTAATCATATCAGCATTTCCCCAACCGTTCTAAAAGGGGTGCGCCAGGATCAAGTTAATCTTATTTAATTAAATTTTCTATATAGCGCCATATCACAACAGAAGTCGTTTGAGGTTACCTTTTCTATAGAACAGGTCTGTATGTTTTTTTATTAAACAAACAAAATAGCCTGATATATCTATATCCGTTATCTATTTTAATTAGTTAAGATCTTTCACTCGACATGTTGTGTCAGTCTCTAGATGGTCGTGGTTTCAATTTTCTTCCGCTCTGTATTGCGCAATGGAGTCTTGACCCAATGCGTGTGCACGCACATACACACATGCACATACACATGCACACACTCCCTTCCTGTCACTTCCCATGGAGGCACTGTTTAGGTTTACTTCCGCCTGTGTTGCGAGGAATAACGTCCTCCCTCTTTGGTTCCCTTTTAACTGGTTTCAACGCTGGTAACTGGATCACGAGGAAGCACCAAGGTTCTCATGGAGCTGGAGCCAGAACCAGAACTGTGCCGGCTCCCTGCCTATGTGAAATCCCTAACAGTGGACTTTAATGAGCCACAGAAGTGTGTGGTCATCAGCAGAGATGCTGCTCTCTGCCTGTATCCTCTCATTCTGCCATGTTCAGGGTGACATTGTGTGTTTAGCCGCCCTCAGTTAATTACACCCCACAGGGGGTGAGGACAGGAAATTGTCCATAGATCGCATTAATGTCGACCAGGCAGGTACCAGGAGCCACAATAATGCTAATGAGGAATAAAAAAAATAAAAAAAAGCTGTGATAATGGGGATACAGTAGAAAATAAATGAAAATACAGCAGGTTTAAGGCTGAGTTGTATGTTGTTGAAAATCTGGGTTTGGTCAGGTAAGTGTTGCTTACAACAAATACAATATTAAACAATAGTGTTTTATACAGTGTCCATTTGGGGCGGCAGTGGCTCAATGGTTAGGGCATTCGCCTTTGGGAGTGAAGGTAACTGGTATCGTGCCACGATATATCGCGATACAAAAACGTGATGATACGTGTCGATACGGTGAAAACCCGTACCGCGATATCTGATCGATCATATTTGTCGAGAGCGAGAGAGAGTGTGTGTGCCAAAGCGTCACACTGTCACTGGGACACACACACACACATACAGAGGCACACACACCCACACACAGACTCCGCTCCCGTTCAAACTTATTAAACATCGTTCAATCATTATCCACACCAACAGTCTACGTAGCCCAACTAGGGGTGCACATGCAGTTGGTCTACACCTCCCACTTCTGACACTATATGTAGCAGGGTTCTTGGGAGAGAGACAGAGACAGAGAGAGACAGAGACAGACAGACAGACAGACAGACAGACAGACAGACAGACACGCACAGAGAGGGAGAGAGAGCCACTTTGCATTCTACAAAAAAATGTAAAAGCTTCTCTTTCCTGCTGTAGTTTCAATAAATATGCATGTGTGTGTGTATATATATATATATATGTATATATATGTATGCGTATATATATATATGTGGTGTGTGTGTGTGTGTGTGTGTGTGTGTGTGTGTGTGTGTGTGTGTGTGTGTGTGTGTGTGTGTGTGTGTGTCTCACTCCCGCACTCTCTCTCTCTCTCTCTCACACACACACACACACACACACACACTACACATATACACATTGAAGTAGCAGCTCTCTAACCATCCTTGCCTCCTGGCACACACACCAGCGCTCGCACACAACTGCTGCCAGTCTTTCCACTCCAACCCCCCCTCGAGGCCCCTCTGTGGTTTAATCGGTGTAATTATATTTGCATAAGGCCGTCCTGTTTCTGCTCACACACACACACACACACACACACACACACACACACACACACCCTTGACAAGTTTTAATAGGCAGGATAATTGAATATGGTTTCGTCTCTGGTGCCCTGAGGGCTGTGTGTACTTTGTGACAGATCACGGCTCCATATGTTGACTCAGACAAACAGGAGCGGTGCGGCTGATCATCACATCTCCAACTCAAACGGATGTGGACGGAGCAACTGTGGACATCGCTGTTGGAGAGAAATCCGTTCCAATCCCTGTTATTGTATACTCAAGAGAACAGCTTGACATTTCTTCCACGTGATTTTTGCTCTCCGCCTCATCACCACCAGGTTACAGCTTCCAATGCAGGACCGGAAACAACCACAGCAGCGTGGTTACCAGCGAAAGGTTCTTATGAATGTACCTCTACACTCTGGTCCGCTGCCTCTGCAGCTGTGGCTCTACAAATTACTACGATGGCTGTGGGTTCATTAGAGATGAAGATTTATTCAAACACTAATCTCCATCCACCATTATCTACATTTCTTACTGCGTGAGGGTGGTGGGCGGGTGCCGGTGCAAATCCCGGCAAACAATAGGGCAAGAGGCAGGGCGCAGCCTGGAAAGGTCAGCGGTACATTGCGGAGACGAGCTCCTCAGACGGAGAGAGCGAGCAACTGCACACCAAGAGTTCAATGATGAAAGTGATTCAAGTCATTTGTATGGTTGTTTTTCTCATGTGGCATCTTTCATCGCTCTGTGATTAAAGAGTGAGATCCAGCCATCACAAACACTGTACCATCAAACTGATCACCCCCCCCCGATCCTCACGGGGAGACCCCAACCCACCTGGGATCCGAAGTCCAGTCCTTCTTTTTTCCCTTATTCATCTCTCATCTCTTTCTGAGACTCACTTCACGCAGCGTGTGGCTCTGCTCTGAGAACCAGGAATGAACTGAATACACAAACCTTACCGAATCAGCAACAATGCATTTAATTGCCCCCTTCTGTGTAAATAGCGCCCCCCCCCCCTTTATGGGCTCGCCTTACGCCCTCGTGACATACGAGTGGTCCAGACCTGCACGTTTGGGAACCTGGGCTCCGGCACAGATCCCCCCGGCTCAGAGCTCTCATCCAGTAAGACACATCTTAGTGGCTCAGAGGCGATAATGCGCATTCAAACCATGCCAGCATTGTTCCGCACACATCGCTGCTGTCCTGCACTGCGCACTGCCGCTGCATGCTCCCGGCCCCATAATGGAGTCATACGGAGCCGGCGATGTAAAAGCAATAACCGTGATTCACGTGCGGCGAAATATCAGGAGGCGTCGACAAATTGCCCTGAAAATTACCTCCAGCTTTTCACAACAAAACCCACGACACAACATCTTTATGATTATCTGAGCGCGACACTCGATTCTCTGCACTCCGCTGATTTTAAAGGCTCTTCCCCCCCCTTTCCTCTTTTCTCTCTCTCTCGTTTTCTCCTCTTCATGTTTACACTGACCTGACCAACGCTATCCACCAAACCCCTCGTCTAAAAATGAAATCTGATTTTCTGATTTTCCTTCTCTCTCCCTCCCTCTCTCTCTGCCTCTCCACCTCTCTCTGTGGAATAGGGTCTCAGGGTCTTTTGTTCATCCACCCGCTCATGTGGCCTCCCCCCGTTACCATGGCAACCGGGTGTACACATACTGTTGCTCCGGGAGAGGAGAGCGGGATGAGAGGGATGATATTGAGTGTGAATCGAGGAGGAAGACGGATGTAGAAGTGGCAGATGTAAAAGAGGAAGCGAGCACAAACGGATATCAGTGATTCTGAAATGCAAATAGAATTTCATTCCCCTCCTGATGAAATGGCTGTGAGACAGCAAAACAAATTTAAAGATGTAATCCAGGGCTCAGCAATTCTTCATTTTCGATCCAAGATGGAAATACCTTACGTGCTGCTGAATGAGAGGTGAGAGAATAAATAAGTAAATAAAGGCCGAGAGACACTGATGCAAAAGAAAGATTAAAAGTAGAAAGAGAGAGAGAGAGAGACAAACAGAGAGAAAATAAATACCAGCCTCTCCCTCCACCCAGTCGTCTGTGTTTGCTGTATTTGACGCCCTGTAGGAATCCAAACCCTGCAGACAAGCAACCATCTGCCATCCTGGCTCCGCTCCAATGCCGTTCCGTGGAGCCAAGATGGCGTCCAATCACACGCAGTCATACGAATTATGTCTGAAAGTCTCAGTCAGACGAGACATGATTCACGATGTACCGACAAATAAAGCCTCGCCGGGGCTAAATCATCTCAAACTGGTTTACATGGCGCATGGGAAGAATGAGATGCACCTCTGACGGTGGAGGGACGGGGGGTCGCAACGCAGTCGAAATAGTGAGGGGTGACTTCAATGTATTCAAAGGTACGAGTCTTAAATGACTGGGCTACACTAACCTTGAAGAACCTGCGAGTTAATACCATGCACCGTCGTTCTCCAATTACAGGGAAACATGGCACTGCCTTTAGGGAGGTGAAGGTGGAGAGTACGTTTTAAGCCGCAGCTCCTCGTTTGGATTCTCGCTGCCATCAACTTTTCAGCCAATGACAAAGGAGAACAGAGAGCTGGTGGCCAGGGAGCGGGGTCGCTGGTTGTCTGCCTCCACGGCTGGTGACCTGCTTCCACGTTGACCGATTGGTTGAGCGGAAAGCTGATAGAGGAATGAGGATGAGCGGACGCAGGGGAGGGAGGGAGATAGAGAAGCGATTGGTATCACAGTGATTTACTGTGGCAAGTGCACATATATGCGCGCACACACACACACACACACACACACACACTCACACACACACGCTGAACGGTGGAAGGGTCATGACATGACGCCCTGATCTGGGGATTCATGCATAAAAGACTGCAGAGCTTCAAACATGCAGACGTTTCAAAATGTATTTTAAAGAGTGATCAAAGTGATCAGAGGATTCTGATGATTCTGAATGCGGTTGTTAGTCACACTATTGATCTCAGTTCTCTGAAAATGATATTTGGACTTTCTTTATATCAACAATATACGTTATCATGGTCGTGGAGAACTTAAAAGTTAAGAGGTGCGAGTAAATCGATGGAGGAATTAATTGTGTTCCAGAGCTGCACAGTTGATTAATATGTTTACAAGGCTCAGATTATTCAAAAATGTGATACATTATTTTGAATAATGTATGAAACGATTTGAATGCAGTTCTCCCTGATGATATAATATAGGCCACAGCTCCAGTCTTTAACATGTGTAGTACTGAGTAATATCTTTGGTCCTATCTGTGTCCCGGCCGAATCAGACAGATTATATGAGCCCCGTGTTCGGTGTCACTGTAATTGCAGATTACATGCGATTACACAACACACACAAGGACATGTAGATGTATAATCCCACCATCATTGGTTTGACATGTGGGGAAAGTCAGCATATTTCAGTTGTTTGTCTTCACACCGAGACAGATTAATACAGAGCACTTCATCACCTTGATCATTCAAGTGTGTATTTGTGTGTGTGTGTGTGTGTGTGTGTGTGTGTGTGTGTGTGTGTGTGTGTGAAGCCACAGTCCATGCCAAATTAACAATATGTTACACAAGGTCAGTCTTGGGTCAAAGGCTGTATGTGGTCTGTGCATATGCGTGTGTCTGTGTGTGTGTGTGCATCCACGTGCGCGCATGCATGCATGCCTGCGTGTGTGTGTGTGTGTGTGTGTGTGTGTGTGTGTGTACAGCCATGCATGCATGAGTTTAGGTGTACATGTGATACTGAGGAGAGATGCTGCACTGCAGATTACACATGAGACGACACTAGACACACACAATAAGTGTCCATGTCTCAGCTGGTGTCATGTGGGTAAAAGGAGGGGGGGCGTGTCCCTCGGAGGGGATTGTCACATGTAATAAAGATGCTGTTAATAATATGTGTTTGTACGCGCATGTGAACATGTGTGTGCTGGAGCGAAGGGTCTGTAATCTGAAGGATTAAAGACGGAGATTAAAATCAGCACCAGTTTAGAGCAGATGAACGTGTGTGTGTGTGTGTGTGTGTGAGGCTGTGAGAGTGTTTATCAAGCGATGAACATGACAATTGCCAAACTCATTAATCATTCATTTTACGTGTCACTCTAAGTATATTGATAAATATATATGAATAAATCAAACTCTGCTTTCACTGCTCACAAACGAGAACCATTTCCAAAGCACAAAAAGAAACAAGCAGATGTTTGTATTTACCTTGGATGTAAAATACAGACTTAGGACACTTCCTTTTGCTTTCCTTTCCAAATGTCTTAGCAAACACACACACCTGCATACACGTGCACACACACCACCTCCCGTTATTTGTGCATTTTGACCTTTAAACAAACTGTCAGTATCGTTTTTTCTAACATGTATTTGTGGAGACGCAAACAAAAACGGAAATTGCCCACAGGCTCCTGTTCACGATGTCACGATCAATGCTTTCTGACATTTTTGTTTCTTTTGGGGAAGGAGAGGGAGGGGGGGAGGGCGGGAGGGCGGGAGGGAGGGCGGGAGGGGCGAAGGAAGGAG